>BPLR01002600.1:0-140613 GCA_021605095.1 Caerostris extrusa | reverse complement strand
TATACATTTTGTAACGCCATAATAGTTTAGAGAAGAACATTTTTTCTTTACAAATTTTGAATGTCTTTTGTTTGGCGATACCACTTACTTCTTGGTTTCCTAGAACCTACTTCATCACTTTGCATTAGAACTACGTCGGGGAATTTCCCTTTACCTTTAGCTTGTTCGCCAGGATCTTTTCCTATTTCGGATGTTGCACGTCTATATAATAAGCGTCCCTATGCTTCCCTGCAATGAAAAATAAAGCAGTCAATTTTTAAATAACAGTAATCGTTTCCTTAATTTTATTGCCGATAGAATTATCTACCTGTAGAATTATCACACACATCTTGAAGAAGAATATGCAAATTACAGGAAACCGCAGATGGCGCGGATAGTGCATCACAATGACGAGAGTGTAACAGAGGGGTATATAAGGAATGGTGGCAAGAAGTAAAATTGTTCACAAGCGCTTTAAAAGCCTTTCAGTGCAATAACCACATAGTTATGGCACAAAGGAAGCATTTGGATGATTTTTTTTACGTGGTAGAATTATCGGACGACAGGAATGTGGACAATACCCAGCTGGAAGTATCCGAGAAACTTGGAATCGCCCCAGAGTGTCATCTCAGGCTCTGGCAACGAGTCTTCCAAGATGATGGCAATGTGAGTAGATGTTACAGCACAGGTCGCCCCCGAGTTACAACGCCGAATGAGGACCAGTATTTAGCAGTTACTGCCAAAAGAAACAGACGGAGCACAGCATCAGACCTGTCTCGTCAGATCTCTTCAGCTACCGGTACGACAGTTTGAAGGCAGACCGTGTACAGACGCTTAGGGGCACATTGGTCTATATGCCCGTAGGACTGTCAGATGTGTTCCACTTACCGCAACTCACTCTCGCCCGCGATTAACCTGGAGTAGAGAGCATGCATTGTGGATACCGCAAGCAGTGGGTCTGGTGCGATGTTTTCCGACGAGTCAGGTTTTAGTTTGCAGTCTGATTCTCGCCCGGACATTCATATGGAGAGCGCCAGGTACCCGTTACCACCAAGAATACCATTAAACGACACCGTTACGGTGGTGCAGGATGGCTAGTTTGGGGGAGGGGGGTATTCTTGGTTCCAGAACTGACCTGCATGTTCTGAGTGTAACGATGACAGGCCACATCTATCGGGATGTCATTCTGGAACAACATGTACGTTTGTTTCCGGGGCGCCATGAGGGCTGAATTTCTGTTTATGGATGACAACGCCCGTCCTCACCGTGCAAACATTGTAGACGAATGCTTTCAATTGGAGGATATCACCCGTATGGATTGGCCAGCATACTCACCGGACTTGAATCCAATAGAGCATGTGAGGGGATATGCTTGGCCGACAATGCAGCCGTCAACCCCTCCCTACCAGTCAACCGGAACTTCGGAGGGCATTGCTTGATGAGTGGTGTATTATTCCCCAAGATCAGATTGATAATTTGATACTCAGCATGCCTAGGCGTTGTAAGGCCTGTATTGCATCGTCCGGGAGACATACTCCATATTAACCATCATACTAACCATGTTATACTGTTTTTTGTCAATAGATTCTTTTTGAAATTTGCTAAAGGGAGTAAAAATCGCAATTTTTATTAATTATGTCAAACTTATAGCATCTTTTTTTGCTCTTTACCTTTTTGTTTAATAAATAGACTTTACAAATAAAGCCAAATTTGTTTTGCTTCTGTCTCTTTCTTTGCCTGAGGAACTTTATTATCCCTAAATTTAAGGACATGAGTGTATATATATATATATATATATATATATATATATGTGGTGTGTGTTGAACATATTCTGTTGAAATCATGCTATGTATGTTCTTCTGCTAAACCAGCAAAAAAAATTTCATTTTTATAAAATAAAAATGAAATTGACTTTTTTCTCGAAAACGGTACGTTTTTTAAATTTAGTGTAGCTATTTTGAAACATATATCTATAGAAAATAAAATGGAGTTGATTAATATCATATACGTATACATTCAATTTATATTAATAGTACTTATATATATATATTTTAATGAAAAATATTTATAATTGTCATAAATTTAATATGGCAAAAGCAATAACTGCTGTAACTCTATACAGCAGTTATTTAATCACAATAAAATCTTTATTTTTTGGCTATAAATAATTAAATTTTAATTAATTTAATATTAGCAATAATTTTCATAAGGCAATCTCCTGGTGGATTTTCGGTAGTAATTTCCCGAATCAATTGTATTGACATAAATTAAATACTGAAATATTTTTATAGTAAAAATGTAATTAGTGAATGTGTATTAGACTCGTATTCGTCTAACATTATATTTTATTTTTAAATTCAATATTTTAATTCATTTGTGTAATTAATTCCATCTTAATCATTTGAAACCACCGAAATGTTTTTGAATAATTTCCTCGCTGTATTTTTAAGGCCTCAATGCAATAAAATGAACTATTATAAATAATAAAGCTTGTTTTCTAACTGAATAACCTGGACGGTATAATATCTAAAATATTAAAAATTATTTTCAAAAAATATTTTGAAATATAAATTTGGAATGAAATTACAGCTGTGTAATACTAAATCCGAATATTAGTTTCTGCTTTAAATATGTGCAATATTTATAAATTAGAAAAAGTGTTGTTTCAAAATATTGCAAGTGTATTAATTATTGAGCAGCATTAAACATATACCTTAAAATCTTGCAACAAAATTGCATAAAGAATAACGCCTTAAAATTGAGTGCACAATAGATAAAAATGCATAAACGCCTACAATTAGTTGCTTCGTAAATTAAATAGAATTACTTTTCTGTACCTGCCGTTCCTCCTGTTTCGGTCCCTCCAGTTTCTGTCCCTCCTGTTTCCGTCCCACTAACTGCAAAGAAAAAAGACCTTTCAATCATCTCATTTATATATGAATAAAAATTTTATTTTATAAGTTTAAAAAGATAATTTTGGAAATAATTTTTATGAAATCATAACTGTGTAAAAGTAAATCCGATTATTAATTTCTACTACAAATATGTGCAATGTTATAAATTAAAACAAGTGTTGGTTCGAAATGTTGGAAATTAATAAATGAGCAACATTAAACATATATACTTATACCTTAAAATCTTACAACAAAATTAATAAAGAATAACGTCTTAAAATTCAGTGCATAGATAAAAATGCATAAAAAGCCTACAATTAGTTGTTTCGTAAATTAAATACAATTACTTTTTCTTTGAAAGAAATTAAAAATGCTTATACCTGGGTGGTAACTTCTCCTGTACCTGCCGTCCCTCCTGTTTCCGTCCCTCCTGTTTCCGTCCCTCCTGTTTCTGTCTCTCCTGTTTCCGTCCCACTAACTGCAAAGAAAAACTTTCAATCATCTCATTTATATATATGAATAGAAATTTTATTTTATGTTTAAAAGATAATTTTGGAAATAATTTTTGTATGAAATTATAACTGTGTAAAAACTAAATCAGATTATTAATTTCTACTACAAATATGTGCAATGTTATAAATTAAACACATTTAGTGTTAGTTCCGAAATGTTGGAAATTAATAAATGAGCAACATTAAACATATATACTTAAACCTTGCTTAAAATCTTACAACAAAATTAAATAAAGAATAAACGTCTTAAAATTCAGTGCATAGCAGATAAAAATGCATAAAAATCCTACAATTAGTTGTTTCGTAAATTAAATACAATTACTTTTTCTTTGAAAGAAATTAAAAATGCTTATACCTGGGTGGTAACTTCTCCTGTACCTGCCGTTCCTCCTGTTTCCGTCTCACTAACTGCAAAGAAAAAAAAAACTTTCTATCAACTCATTTATGCATATAAATTAAGATTTTTATTTTAAGTTCAGAAAAAGTTTTTGAAATAAAAATTTAGAAGGAAATTATAACTCTGTAAAACTAAATCAGAATATTAATTTCTACTACAATTATGTGCAATGTTATAAATTAAAAAAAGTGGTCTTTCAAAAATACCACGAGTGTATAAATTATTGAGCAGTATTAAACATATATACTTATACCTCAAACCTTGCGAATAAAATTGCTTATTAATTTCAACAAAATATAGTCAATGTTTAAAAATTAACAAAATTGTTGTTTTCGAAATATTGAATTAAAAATGAACAACATTAAACATAAATACTTATACCTTAAAATCTTGCAACAAAATTGCATGAAGAATAATGTCTTAAAAATTATTTTTTTCTTTTAAACGAATTAAAAATAATTATTACAAAGAGTGGTAACTTCTCCTGTACCTGGCGTTTCTCCTGTTTCCGTCCACTAACTGCCAAGAAAAATTCTATCATCTCATTTATATATTTGAATAAGATTTTTTATTTTATGTTAAAAAAAAAAAATAATTGCTGAAATAAAAATTTTGAATGAAATTATAACTGTGTAAAACTAAATCAGAATATCAATTTCTACTGCAATTATGTGCAATGTTATAAATTAAAAAAACTGGTCTTTCAAAATACCACAAATGTATAAATTATTGAAATCAGTTTTAAACATATATACTTATACCTCAAACATTGCGACTAAAAATTGCACAAAAGAATAACGTCTTAAAAATTATTTTCTTTGAAACGAATTAAAAAATACTTATAACCTAAGTTATAACATCTCCTGTACCCGGCGTTTCTCCGTTTTCCGTCCCACTAACTGCCATAAAAAGACATTCTATCATCTCATTTATGTATATAAATTAGAATTTTATTTTAAGTTCAAAAAAGCTTTTGAAATAAAAATTAGGAATGAAATTATAACTGTATCAAACTAAATCAGAATATCAATTTCTACTACAATTATGTGCAATGTTATAAATTAAAAAAAGTGGTCTTTCAAAATACCACAAGTGTATAAATTATTGAGCAGTATTAAACATATATACTTATACCTCAAACATTGCGACTAAAATTGCACAAAAGAATAACGTCTTAAAAATTATTTTTCTTTGAAACGAATTAAAAAATACTTATTACCTAGAGTTATAATATCTCCTGTACCCGGCGTTTCTCCGTTTTCCGTCCCAATAACTGCCAAGAAAAGACATTCTATCATCTCATTTATGTATATAAATTAGAATTTTTATTTTATGTTTAAAAAAATATTTGCTAAAATAAAAATTTGGAATGAAGTTATAACTGCGTAAAACAAAAAAAAAAAATTATTTCTGAAATACAAATTTGAAATAAAATTATAACTGTGTAATACAAAATAAGAATATTAATTTCAACATCAAATATAGTCAATGTTGTAAATTAACAAAATTGTTGTTTCGAAATATTGGAAATTAATTAATGAACAACATTAAACATAAATACTTATACCTTAAAATCTTGCAACAAAATTGCATAAAGAATAATGTTTTAAAAATTATTTTTCTTTGAAACGAATTAAAAATACTTATTACCAAGATCGGTAACTCCTCCTGTACCTGGCGTTTCTCCTGTTTCCGTCCCACTAACTGCCAAGAAAAAGACCTTCTATCATCTCATTTATATATACATGAATAAGATTTTTATTTTATGTTAAAAAATAATTGCTGAAATAAAAATTTAGAATGAAGTTATAACTGTGTAAAACTAAATCAGAATATCAATTTCTACTACAATTATGTGCAATGTTATAAATTAAAAAAGTCGTCTTTCAAAATACCACAAGTGTATAAAAATATTGAGCAGTATTAAACATATATACTTATACCTCAAACATTGCGACTAAAATTGCACAAAAGAATAACGTCTTAAAAATTATTTTTCTTTGAAACGAATTAAAAATACTTATAACCTAGAGTTATAACATCTCCTGTACCCGGCGTTTCTCCGTTTTCCGTCCCACTAACTGCCATGAAAAAGACATTCTATCATCTCATTTATGTATATAAATTAGAATTTTATTTTTAAGTTCAAAAAAAGCTTTTTTTGAAATAAAAATTAGGAATGAAATTATAACTGTATCAAACTAAATCAGAATATCAATTTCTACTACAATTATGTGCAATGTTATAAATTATAGAAAGTGGTCTTTCAAAATACCACAAGTGTATAAATTATTGAGCAGTATTAAACATATATACTTATACCTCAAACATTGCGACTAAAATTGCACAAAGAATAACGTCTTAAAAATTATTTTTTCTTTGAAACGAATTAAAAATACTTATTACCTAGAGTTATAATATCTCCTGTACCCGGCGTTTCTCCGTTTTCCGTCCCAATAACTGCCAAGAAAAAGACATTCTATCATCTCATTTATGTATATAAATTAGAATTTTTATTTTATGTTTAAAAAATATTTGCTAAAATAAAAATTTTGAATGAAGTTATAACTGCGTAAAACAAAAAAAATTATTTCTGAAATACAAATTTGAAATAAAATTATAACTGTGTAATACAAAATAAGAATATTAATTTCAACATCAAATATAGTCAATGTTGTAAATTAACAAAATTGTTGTTTCGAAATATTGGAAATTAATTAATGAACAACATTAAACATAAATACTTATACCTTAAAATCTTGCAACAAAATTGCATAAAGAATAATGTTTTAAAATTATTTTTCTTTGAAACGAATTAAAAATACTTATTACCAAGATCGGTAACTCCTCCTGTACCTGGCGTTTCTCCTGTTTCCGTCCCACTAACTGCCAAGAAAAAGACCTTCTATCATCTCATTTATATATATGAATAAGATTTTTATTTTTATGTTAAAAAATAATTGCTGAAATAAAAATTTAGAATGAAGTTATAACTGTGTAAAACTAAATCAGAATATCAATTTCTACTACAATTATGTGCAATGTTATAAATTAAAAAAGTCGTCTTTCAAAATACCACAAGTGTATAAAATATTGAGCAGTATTAAACATATATACTTATACCTCAAACATTGCGACTAAAATTGCACAAAAGAATAACGTCTTAAAAATTATTTTTTTCTTTGAAACGAATTAAAAATACTTATAACCTATAGTTATAATATCTCCTGTACCCGGCGTTTCTCCGTTTTCCGTCCCACTAACTGCCATGAAAAAAAGACATTCTATCATCTCATTTATGTATATAAATTAGAATTTTATTTTAAGTTCAAAAAAAGCTTTTGAAATAAAAATTAGGAATGAAATTATAACTGTATCAAACTAAATCAGAATATCAATTTCTACTACAATTATGTGCAATGTTATAAATTATAGAAAGTGGTCTTTCAAAATACCACAAGTGTATAAATTATTGAGCAGTATTAAACATATATACTTATACCTCAAACATTGCGACTAAAATTGCACAAAAGAATAACGTCTTAAAAATTATTTTTTTCTTTGAAACGAATTAAAAATACTTATTACCTAGAGTTATAATATCTCCTGTACCCGGCGTTTCTCCGTTTTCCGTCCCAATAACTGCCAAGAAAAAGACATTCTATCATCTCATTTATGTATATAAATTAGAATTTTATTTTATGTTTAAAAAAATATTTGCTAAAATAAAAATTTTGAATGAAGTTATAACTGCGTAAAACAAAAAAAAATTATTTCTGAAATACAAATTTGAAATAAAATTATAACTGTGTAATACAAAATAAGAATATTAATTTCAACATCAAATATAGTCAATGTTGTAAATTAACAAAATTGTTGTTTCGAAATATTGGAAATTAATTAATGAACAACATTAAACATAAATACTTATACCTTAAAATCTTGCAACAAAATTGCATAAAGAATAATGTTTTAAAAATTATTTTTCTTTGAAACGAATTAAAAATACTTATTACCAAGATCGGTAACTCCTCCTGTACCTGGCGTTTCTCCTGTTTCCGTCCCACTAACTGCCAAGAAAAAGACCTTCTATCATCTCATTTATATATATGAATAAGATTTTTATTTTATGTTAAAAAATAATTGCTGAAATAAAAATTTAGAATGAAGTTATAACTGTGTAAAAACTAAATCAGAATATCAATTTCTACTACAATTATGTGCAATGTTATAAATTAAAAAAAGTCGTCTTTCAAAATACCACAAGTGTATAAAATATTGAGCAGTATTAAACATATATACTTATACCTCAAACATTGCGACTAAAATTGCACAAAACAATAACGTCTTAAAAATTATTTTTCTTTGAAACGAATTAAAAATACTTATAACCTATAGTTATAACATCTCCTGTACCCGGCGTTTCTCCGTTTTCCGTCCCACTAACTGCCATGAAAAAGACATTCTATCATCTCATTTATGTATATAAATTAGAATTTTATTTTAAGTTCAAAAAAAGCTTTTGAAATAAAAATTAGGAATGAAATTATAACTGTATCAAACTAAATCAGAATATCAATTTCTACTACAATTATGTGCAATGTTATAAATTATAAAAAGTGGTCTTTCAAAATACCACAAGTGTATAAATTATTGAGCAGTATTAAACATATATACTTATACCTCAAACATTGCGACTAAAATTGCACAAAGAATAACGTCTTAAAAATTATTTTTCTTTGAAACGAATTAAAAATACTTATTACCTAGAGTTATAATATCTCCTGTACCCGGCGTTTCTCCGTTTTCCGTCCCAATAACTGCCAAGAAAAAGACATTCTATCATCTCATTTATGTATATAAATTAGAATTTTATTTTATGTTTAAAAAAATATTTGCTAAAATAAAAATTTGAATGAAGTTATAACTGCGTAAAACAAAAAAAAAATTATTTCTGAAATACAAATTTGAAATAAAATTATAACTGTGTAATACAAAATAAGAATATTAATTTCAACATCAAATATAGTCAATGTTGTAAATTAACAAAATTGTTGTTTCGAAATATTGGAAATTAATTAATGAACAACATTAAACATAAATACTTATACCTTAAAATCTTGCAACAAAATTGCATAAAGAATAATGTTTTAAAAATTATTTTTTCTTTGAAACGAATTAAAAATACTTATTACCAAGATCGGTAACTCCTCCTGTACCTGGCGTTTCTCCTGTTTCCGTCCCACTAACTGCCAAGAAAAAAGACCTTCCATCATCTCATTTATATATATGAATAAGATTTTTATTTTATGTTAAAAAATAATTGCTGAAATAAAAATTTAGAATGAAGTTATAACTGTGTAAAACTAAATCAGAATATCAATTTCTACTACAATTATGTGCAATGTTATAAATTAAAAAAGTCGTCTTTCAAAATACCACAAGTGTATAAAATATTGAGCAGTATTAAACATATATACTTATACCTCAAACATTGCGACTAAAATTGCACAAAAGAATAACGTCTTAAAAATTATTTTTCTTTGAAACGAATTAAAATACTTATAACCTAGGTTATAATACCCGGCGTTTCTCCGTTTTCCGTCCCACTAACTGCCATAAAAAGACATTCTATCATCTCATTTATGTATATAAATTAGAATTTTTATTTTAAGTTCAAAAAAAGCTTTTTGAAATAAAAATTAGGAATGAAATTATAACTGTATCAAACTAAATCAGAATATCAATTTCTACTACAATTATGTGCAATGTTATAAATTATAAAAGTGGTCTTTCAAAATACCACGAGTGTATAAATTATTGAACAGTATTAAAAATATATACTTATACCTCAAACATTGTGACTAAAATTGCACAAAAGAATAACGTCTTAAAAATTATTTTTCTTTGAAACGAATTAAAAATACTTAAACCTATAGATTATAACTCTCCCTGTACCCGGCGTTTCTCCGTTTTCCGTCCCACTAACTGCCATGAAAAAGACATTCTATCATCTCATTTATATATATAAATTAGAATTTTATTTTATGTTAAAAAATAATTGCTGAAATAAAAATTTAGAATGAAGTTATAACTGTGTAAAACTAAATCAGAATATCAATTTCTACTACAATTATGTGCAATGTTATAAATTAAAAAAGTCGTCTTTCAAAATACCACAAGTGTATAAAATATTGAGCAGTATTAAACATATATACTTATACCTCAAACATTGCGACTAAAAATGCACAAAAGAATAACGTCTTAAAAATTATTTTTTTCTTTGAAACGAATTAAAAATACTTATTACCTAGAGTTATAATATCTCCTGTACCCGCGTTTCCGTTTTCCGTCCACTAACTGCCATGAAAAAAAGACATTCTATCATCTCATTTATGTATATAAATTAGAATTTTATTTTAAGTTCAAAAAAAGCTTTTTGAAATAAAAATTAGGAATGAAATTATAACTGTATCAAACTAAATCAGAATATCAATTTCTACTACAATTATGTGCAATGTTATAAATTATAAAAAGTGGTCTTTCAAAAATACCACAGTGTATAAATTATTGACCAGTATTAAACATATATACTTATACCTCAAACATTGCGACTAAAATTGCACAAAAGAATAACGTCTTAAAAATTATTTTTCTTTGAAACGAATTAAAAATACTTATTACCTAGAGTTATAATATCTCCTGTACCCGGCGTTTCTCCGTTTTCCGTCCCAATAACTGCCAAGAAAAAAGACATTCTATCATCTCATTTATGTATATAAATTAGAATTTTATTTTATGTTTAAAAAAATATTTGCTAAAATAAAAATTTGGATTGAAGTTATAACTGCGTAAAACAAAAAAATTATTTCTGAAATACAAATTTGAAATAAAATTATAACTGTGTAATACAAAATAAGAATATTAATTTCAACATCAAATATAGTCAATGTTGTAAATTAACAAAACTGTTGTTTCGAAATATTGGAAATTAATTAATGAACAACATTAAACATAAATACTTATACCTTAAAATCTTGCAACAAAATTGCATAAAGAATAATGTTTTAAAAATTATTTTTCTTTGAAACGAATTAAAAATACTTATTACCAAGATCGATAACTTCTCCTGTACCTGGCGTTTCTCCTGTTTCCGTCCCACTAACTGCCAAGAAAAAGACCTTCTATCATCTCATTTATGTATATAAATTAAATTTTATTTTATGTTCAAAAATTTTTTTGAAATAAAAATTTGGAATGAAATTATAACTGTGTAAAACAAAATCATAATATTAATTTCTACTACAATTATGTGCAATGTTACAAATTAAAAAAAGTGGTCTTTCAAAATATGAGTGTATAAATTATTGAGCAGTATTAAACATATATACTTATACCTCAAACCTCGCGACTAAAATTGCACAAAAAGAATAACGTCTTAAAAATTATTTTTTTCTTTGAAACGAATTAAAAATACTTATTTACCTGAGTGGTAACTTCTCCGGTACCTGCAGTTCCTCCTGTTTCCGTCCCACTAACTGCCAAGAAAAAAAAAGACCTTCTATCATCTCATTTATATATATGAATAAGAATTTTATTTTATGTTTAAAAAGATAATTTTGGAAATAATTTTTGTATGAAATCATAACTGTGTAAAAGTAAATCCGAATATTAATTTCTACTACAAAAT
This sequence comes from Caerostris extrusa, assembly GCA_021605095.1. Taxonomy (NCBI): domain Eukaryota; kingdom Metazoa; phylum Arthropoda; class Arachnida; order Araneae; family Araneidae; genus Caerostris; species Caerostris extrusa. Next base: position 129,141 of record BPLR01002600.1, on the reverse strand, counting down.
GTGCAATTTAATAAATTAAAAAAAAAGTCTTGATTCGAAATATTGGAAATTAATAAATGAGCAACATTAAACATATATACTTATAATTTAATATTTTGCAACAAAATTACATAAAGATAACGTCTTAAAATTCAGCGCAAAGTAGATAAAAATGCATAAAAGCCTACAATTAGTTGTTTCGTAAATTAAATACAATTATTTTTTTTTTTGAAACAAATTAAAAATACTTATACCTGGGTGGTAACTTCTCCTGCACCTGCAGTCCCCTCCTGTTTCCGTCCCTCCTGTTTCTGTCTCTCCTGTTTCCTTCCCACTAACTGCAAACAAAAAGACCTTCAATCATCTCATTTATATATATGAATAAGAATTTTATTTTTATGTTTAAAAGATAATTTTGGAAATACTTTTTGTATGAAATCATAACTGTGTAATAGTAATTCAAAAATAATTTCTACTACAAATATGTGCAATGTTATAAATTAAAAAGTCTTGATTCGAAATATTGGAAATTAATAAATGTGCAACATTAAACATATATACTTTTACCTTAATATCTTGCAACAAAATTACATAAGGAATAACGTCTTAAAAATTCAGTGCATAGTAGATAAAAATTCATAAAAGCCTACAATTAGTTGTTTCGTAAATTAAATACAATTATTTTTTCTTTGAAACAAATTAAAAATACTTATACCTGGAGTGGTAACTTCTCCTGTACCTGCCGTTCCTCCTGTTTCCGTCTCAATAACTGCAAAGAAAAAAAACTTTCTATCAACTCATTTATGTATATAAATTAGAATTTTTATTTTAAGTTCAAAAAAGCTTTTGAATTAAAAATTTGGAATGAAATTATAACTCTGTAAAACTAAATCAGAATATTAATTTCTACTACAATTATGTGCAATGTTATAAATTAAAAAAAAAAAAAGTGGTCTTTCAAAATACCACGAGTGTATATATTATTGAGCAGTATTAAACATATATACTTATACCTCAAACCTTGCGACTAAAATTGCACCAAGAATAACGTCTTAAAAATTATTATTTTTTTTGAAACGAATTAAAAATACTTATTACCTAGAGTTATAACATCTCCTGTACCTGGCGTTTCTCCGGTTTCCGTCCCACTAACTGCCAAGAAAAAGACATTCTATCATCTCATTTATATGTATATAAATTAGAATTTTATTTTATGTTTAAAAAATATCTGCTAAAATAAAAATTTGGAATGAAGTTCTAACTGTGTAAAACAAAAAAAAATTATTTCTGAAATACAAATTTGAAATAAAATTATAACTGTGTAATACTAAATAAGAATATTAATTTCTACTACAAATATGTGCAATGTTATAAATTAACAGAACTGTTGTTTCGAAATATTGAAATTAATTAATGAACAACATTAAACATAAATACTTATACCTTAAAATCTTGCAACAAAATTGCATAAACAACAATGTCTTAAAAATTATTTTTTTCTTTGAAACGAATTAAAAATACTTATTACCAAGATCGATAACTTCTCCTGTACCTGGCGTTTCTCTGTTTCCGTCCCACTAACTGCCAAGAAAAAAGACCTTCTATCATGTCATTTATGTATATAAATTAGAATTTTATTTTACGCTCAAAAATTTTTTTTTGAAATAAAAATTTGGAATGAAATTATAACTGTGTAAAACAAAATCATAATATTAATTTCTACTACAATTATGTGCAGTGTTACAAATTAAAAAAAGTGGTCTTTTCAAAATATGAGTGTATAAATTATTGAGCAGTATTAAACATATATTCTTATACCTCAAAACTCGCGACTAAAATTGCACAAAAGAATAACGTCTTAAAATTATTTTTTTCTTTGAAACGAATTAAAAATACTTATTACCTGGAGTGGTAACTTCTCCTGTACCTGCAGTTCCTCCTGTTTCCGTCCCACTAACTGCCAAGAAAAAGACCTTCTATCATCTCATTTATATATATGAATAAGAATTTTATTTTATGTTTAAAAAGATAATTTTGGAAATAATTTTTGTATGAAATCATAACTGTGTAAAAGTAAATCCGAATATTAATTTCTACTACAAAAAATGTGCAATGTTATAAATTAAAAAAGTCTTGATTCAAATATTGGAAATTAATAAATGAGCAATATTAAACATATATACTTATAATTTAATATTTTGCAACAAAATTACATAAAGATAACGTCTTAAAATTCAGCGCAAAATAGATAAAATGCATAAAAGCCTACAATTAGTTGTTTCGTAAATTAAATACAATTATTTTTCTTTGAAACAAGTTAAAAAATACTTATACCTGGAGTGGTAACTTCTCCTGCACCTGTCGTCCCTCCTGTTTCCGTCCCTCTGTTTCTCTCTCCTGTTTCCGTCCCACTAACTGCAAACAAAAGACCTTCAATCATCTCATTTATATATATGAATAAGAATTTTATTTTATGTTTAAAAAGATAATTTTGGAAATAATTTTTGTATGAAATCATAACTGTGTAAAAGTAAATCCAAAAAATAATTTCTACTACAAATATGTGCAATGTTATAAATTAAAAAAAGTCTTGATTCGAAATATTGGAAATTAATAAATGAGCAACATTAAACATATATACTTTTACCTTAATATCTTGCAACAAAATTACATAAGGAATAACGTCTTAAAATTCAGTGCATAGTAGATAAAAATGCATAAAAGCCTACAATTATTTGTTTCGTAAATTAAATACAATTATTTTTCTTTGAAACAAATTAAAAATACTTATACCTGGGTGGTAACTTCTCTGTACCTGCCGTTCCTCCTGTTTCCGTCTCAATAACTGCAAAAGAAAAACTTTCTATCCAGTCATTTATGTATATAAATTAGAATTTTATTTTAAGTTCAAAAAAAAAGCTTTTTGAATTAAAATTTGGAATGAAATTATAACTCTGTAAAACTAAATCAGAATATTAATTTCTACTACAATTATGTGCAATGTTATAAATTAAAAAAAGTGGTCTTTCAAAATACCACGAGTGTATATATTATTGAGAAGTATTAAACATATATACTTATACCTCAAACCTTGCGACTAAAATTGCACCAAAGAATAACGTCTTAAAAATTATTATTTCTTTGAAACGAATTAAAAATACTTATTACCTGGAGTTATAACATCTCCTGTACCTGGCGTTTCTCCGGTTTCCGTCCACTAACTGCCAAGAAAAGACATTCTATCATCTCATTTATGTATATAAATTAGAATTTTATTTTATGTTTAAAAAAATATCTGCTAAAATAAAAATTTGGAATGAAGTTCTAACTGTGTAAAACAAAACAAAAATTATTTCTGAAATACAAATTTGAAAATAAAATTATAACTGTGTGTAATACTAAATAAGAATATTAATTTCTACTTCAAATATGGTGAATGTTATAAATTAACTAAACTGTTGTTTCGAAATATTGGAAATTAATTAATGAACAACATTAAACATAAATACTTATACCTTAAAATCTTGCAACACAATTGCATAAACAACAATGTCTTAAAAATTATTTTTTTCTTTGAAACGAATTAAAAATACTTATTACCAAGAGTGGTAACTTCTCCTGTACCTGGCGTTTCTCCTGTTTCCGTCCCACTAACTGCAAAGAAAAAAGCATTTAATCATCATTTATATATATATGAATAAGAATTTTATTTTATATTTAAAAGATAATTTTGGAAATAATTTTTGTTGAAATCATAACTGTGTAAAAGTAAATCCGAATATTAATTTCTACTACAAATATGTGCAATGTTATAAATTAAAAAAAGTGTTGAATCGAAATATTGGAAATTATCAAATGAGCAATAAACATACTTATACCTTAAAATCTTGCAAAAATTACATAAAGAATAACGTCTTAAAATTCAGTGCATAGCAGATAAAAATGCATAAAAGCCTACAATTAGTTGCTTTGTAAATTAAATACAATTACTTTTCTTTGAAACAAATTAAAAATACTTATACCTGGAGTGGTAACTTCTCCTGTACCTGCCGTTCCTCCTGTTTCCGTCACACTAACTGCAAAGAAAAAGACCTTCTATCATCTGATTTATACACTCATGTCCATAAATTCAGAATCACACAGAAATTGAACTCTAAAATAAAAATTTCACCTGTAGAATTATCACACACATCTTGAAGAAGAATATGCAAATGATGGGAAACCACCAGATGGCGCGGATAATACGTCACAATGACGAGAGTGTAAGAGGGGTATATAAGGAATGGTGGCAAAGAAGTAAAATTGTTCACAAGCGCTTTAAAAGCCTTTCAGTGCAATAACCGCATAGTTATGGCACAAAGGAAGCATTTGGATGATTGTTTACGTGGTAGAATTATCGGACGACTGGAATGTGGACGTATCCAGCTGTAAGTATCAGAGGAACTTGAATTGCCCAGAGTGTCATCTCGAGGCTTTGGCAACGATTCCAAGATGATGGTAATGTGAGTAGATGTTACAGCACAGGTCGCCCCCGAGTTAAAAAACCGGATGAGGACCGGTATTTAGCAATTACTGCCAAAAGAAACGGACGGAGCACAGCATCAGACCTGTCTCGTCAGATATCTTCAGCTACCGGTACGACAGTTTGAAGTAAGACCGTGTACAAATTATTTTGCAATTGGTTTTAATTGCTAATTTTAAGGCAATATATATATATATATATATATATATATATAATTTTTATCCTGTACAATTACTAGCACTTAATTAAAATAAAAACGGAATTATATAATTATTTCGTCAAAATATTATAATTTACCTATAGTAACTGAATCAACGGCATCCAAAGAAGTTACTGAAAATTAATGCATAATTATTTTAGTCTAATTGCATTGTATATTTTGCTAAAATTTAAATATACTGAAAATAATCACCATATATTATCATATAAACAATTTCAGGTTGAGTTCATGAAATCAATTCTTATTTTACATTATACAAAATATAAATACTGATTAAAATGTCTACTGAAGACTTTTAACAACACTTTTTTACAATAAAAATTTCATAAGCACTACAAAGATAGAAAAAAGCATTATTAAGCTATCAACTTTGCTTTATATAAACAACTTTGCTTTAAATAAACAATATGACGAAAATGAAGTTGCATCGGAGAAATTTAACCATTTCTTCAAAATTCATTGGCCTTGTAAACGAAGTAATTTGTTCTCTTTTTTGTTCAAAGACTTCTGCTAAAAAGAAAAAACTAGCGAAGATAATTAATGCATGGTAATTAGTAACGAAAATTAATACAAAAATTTAAAAATTAATTTCTAATGACTCCATTCTATTCAAAAAATAATAAATTAATTTATATCTTACGAACATTTCATTAAGTACATATGCTCTGCTAAATATTAATGAACTGAGATTATATCAAATTAAAATTTAATATAATTAGAAGCAATAAAAATTATTTTATATCACTTACAAATCTTCTTAAGCTCTACAAATTTTTTCAAAAGACCTCTCTCTAATTTTTGTTTCTAATATTATTTTTAATATTTTTTTATTTAGCCGCATTTAAAATTAAATTAGGATATAAACATTAGTTTTGAAAATATTGGAAGTAGTTTTTTAAAATTAGTCTATTAAACTTATTTTATGTTATTTCATGTTTTTAAAATTATTTTATGGTTATAAAACATAAATATTAATTTTAAACAATTATTTTTAACTAAATTTTAATTTACTATTACAGTACTTTTATAGAATTTTACTATTTAAAATTAATTTTGCTAGAATGACATAGCTATGGAAAAAAAAATTAGAGAAACTAATTTCTTTAAACTTTTAATTTTAATTAAATTAAATTTCAGAGAAATTTTAAAATTGGTTTTTAATTAAAAATTTTAAAAATTAATTTTTAATTACAAAATGTAAAATTAATTTTTATTAAAAATTACTTTATAATTTTAAAATTTAAAATTGATTTAAAATTAATTTTAGAGAATTTTTAATACAGCAAATTACAATTTATTACATACTTTACTTCTTTAAAAAGAGTGTACAAGTAAGTTCCAATAATAACAATATGAATATTATTAATATTTTAGTTTTAATATTAATAATAAGTTCAGTTTTAATATTTTAAGTTCATAATTAATAAAAATTCCACAATTATTTCCTATTTTTTCAAAAACAATAAAATAAAAAGCACATAGGTTAAATATTGATAAAGACTGCGCAAATGCAAAATAATAACAAATTGATGATTCAACAAATTCAGTTTTACTTCTTAACTACTAACAAGAGTCTTACATTATAAACTTCAGAGAAATTTGTCATAATTACGTGTTTAAAAGTTCGTAAATTCAATAATGTGACTTACTAATTTTTTTAGAGCTTCTAATTGGAGGCAGTATTCTCGGATAATAATAAATAGGATATTTACATGCATAAATATTAAATAGTATATTATTTATTTTATGTATTTTAAGCAAACAAGATGCATAAATAATTAGAAATGATATCGAGATAAAAAAGTATTAAAAATTATTATATTAAAAAATTTAATTATAATAAATTGAGATATTAAAAATTATTTAGCGTTCTATTATTTTTATAACAACTAATAACTATAAAACATATTTTAAATACTAAAGACTTATTCATTATGTATTAACAGAAAATTTAAAAATAAAAATAATAAAATAAATTTATTTCGTCTATTGAAAAAAACTACTAAATGATATAAAAAATGTATAATATATTTTTAAAATATAGTCAAAAAGTGTATATCCTTAATTAAATAAATAATAAAACTTAACAACATACATGCGTAAATAAATGGAACTTTTTTTGCTAATTATAGCAAAACAATTTGTGCTTTAATTTTATGTCTGTTCAGAAAATTAAATGCTCATCATCACAGACATGGTAAAATTAATGTATATCAAGAATATGAATTTTTATATAATTAGTGATATAGTTATAATTATTTACGTATATTAAATATTACAAATGATTAATTTATTTTTCACTTACACATCTTAGTCTTATGTTATAAATTTTAATTATTCATGTCAGTAAAAATCATAAAAAGTTTTTAAGTAATTATTGAAGATCTCTAATTTATATTTAAATAATCATTATTCTGTAGAGCCTATAGGGATTCAGTATTTTTCAATATATATATTTTTTAATTTGTACTTAAAAATTGATAAGCATTTATTTGAGTAATTATTTTTGGTAAATAAGAAATTATTAAAACAAAATTTGTGAAATACGACTTATTCACTTTCTGTACAGAATATATATTTTTTACACTGAAATATTAAATTTTTTTAAAATTTCTTGTATATTCTATAAAATGTAGATAATAAACTCTAATAACATTTTTATAAGCATATTATAGAATGTTTTGAAACAAGTTTGTAGTTTTTCTTTTCTTTTAATAATTAAAAAAAAACGCAATATATATATATTTAGTTTTTAAGTTGAAAATGCAAAGGAAAGCGAAAAATATTTGCTATTTGTTGGCTGATTATGTTGTCTTTTGGGCATATAATTATGTCTTTTAGTTATTTTATTAGAGTACGATTTAAATTAGTCAATTTTGAAATGATTAGTATAGATGTCAAATGTAATTTAACGAAACGGAAAGTATAGTTATAATAATTTTTAACAGATAAAAATTCAATGAATAACATATTTTGATAAAACATTTCCATGATTTAAAAGTAATATTTTTTGAAAACAATTTGCATATTCCTACCACAAAAATTGTTTGAAAAGCACATGAAAAGTTTTTAATTACTTTCGAAATTTTTTCAATAATTATCATTAATTTATAATTGTAATAGTTTACAATCTGTTATATATTAATAATTATTAACAAAAGTTAAATAAATACTTATTCGCCAATCTTCAAAAAACGATTGTACATAAAAAATACATTAAACCTATTCATCTATTGAAACTAATCGAAAATACAAAAATTATGGAATTTATTCAACATAAATATTTTTAATTTAAAAACCATCACTTTATGAAATTAAAGTAAATTAAATTACTAGGCGCCCTTAACATAACTAAAATAAATAAATAAATGTCAATTGCCAATCTAGTAAGGAAACTGCATATTTTGTAAAGTTGTCTATATTTAATTGGTTAAAATTTAGAATGCTGTACCACTGAGGAAGTCGCCAATCTTGCAACTCTGAACATTTCGCCAATTTCTTTCGAGTCTTGCATGGTTTCTTTAGGGTTGGTTGTAATTAGAGAAATTCGTAGCTTTATTTTCCGAACAATATAATGAATATTTTATTGCTATTTTGATAGTTATTTGTAGAATTCTTATTTGCTTTAAATAAGAACATAAATATATATTCTTCTAAATAAGTATTCCGATAAATTATTGATTATTCCGAGCTTATTCTTACAACGTACATCTGTCGCTGATACAGAATATAAACAATTTGGTACTTACGTATTAACGCCACCGCAGCAGTAGTTGCGCTAATGCACCAATAAAGAGCTGTCAATGCACCAAACTAGAGACTGTTTTGAATTTATGTTGAACTCTATATCGGCCCATTTTCCACCGAAATCGATTGACTATTTTATTTTTAAATAAAGTGTTTTGATTTTAAATAATGTTTTATATATTTTATGATTTGTCACAAAAATTTTAAGTGTTGATTGGTGGTAATTTAAAACCGCCAAATTTGAAGCTGCGGTGGCGTTAATACGTAAGCACAAACAATTTTTATGATGTTGCCACTCATGAAAATAAAAAACAAACACATAAGCAAGAAAAACGATTTTTTAATTTATTAATAACTTATATTTTATTCTTAAATAATTAATGTCTTTTTAAAGACGCTGGTTTAGTTAGGATTTTGTGGCAACCGTAATTAGAATTCACACGGAATATTTGAAGCTTTAGCTTTTAGAACATAAGTTAAAGTTACAATTTAAATTTTTAATAATTAAAATAAATTGATAGTAATAAAATAATTTTTAAATTTTTAAGAGCGTTTCAATTAAAAATTTTCTGTGGATTTGTGCTGCTGGTCGAGCATTCCATAGTCATTTGCTATGTCTATGCAAGTACAAGAATGGATGAAAGGTGAACGGGATGGTGTACAGTATTATCAGCCTGCAGAATGGGTGAAAGGGTCTCTGCATGGTTATTTTTTATGAATTGAATAAATTGAGTGCGATACAATGCTTAAGTATTGCATGGAAAATAGATTGATTGATTGATTGCTAGTAAGTATGAATGTCCAAAGTGCGATTCTGATATGAAATTGGTTGATTGTTTTGATGTTTGTGATGGAAAAGTATGGGCGTGTCGAAAGAAAGGAACGAATGCCCTAGATTAGAAGGTCAGTGAGAAAGAGTACTTGGTTTGACCAAATTAATTTGAGTCTAATTTTCTAATTTGGGTCTAATTTTAATGTTAATATATTCTGGGGTGAATGAAATTAGGAGCAAAAGTACGATGAATGATTTATTGGTTGCGAATCAAACGATAACAGATTGGCATGAATTTTGTAGAGAGGTGTGCATGGAGGAGTGTTTAAATTTTAAGGATATGATTGGAGGTGTTGGAAGAATTGTTGAAATAGATGAATCAAAATTAGGTAAAAGGAAGTATAAACATGTTAATGGTAAATGGGTATTTGAGGAATATTGAGATATTCGGATGAATGCTTTTATGAAGTGGTAGAAAATAGAAGTGCAGATGTTTTGTTAAAAATAATAAAAAGAAGAATACTGTCAGATTGCTGGTCTTCGTACAATTGGCATTCACATAAGGGTTTTGTACATTTGACGATTAACCACAATATAATATTTAAAGGCCCAGATACAGGAGCCCATACAAATGCTATGCAGGGTACTTGAGTGGTGTGATCATGGCACGTTCGCTTCATGGTATCCGCCATATGTCCGGAACATTTGATAATTATCTGGCAGAGTGCATGTGGCGGCGACAGCACAAATTTGACATCTGCAAAATTTTTGTAAGATTTCCTCAGTGGGATAAAACGTTCATTTCTACCACAGGCGAAGCACATACTACAATAAAAGGTAAGTTATTCTCTGGTTTCTGGTTGTTTTTTTTTTTTTTTTTTTTTTTTTTGACATTTAAAAAAATTGGCGAATTTGCGAATAATTTTGGCGAAATTTTAACGTAACAGTGATTATTATTTTTGTCTAAACAATACATTTTTGTGAGTTAGCAAAATAAAATTCCATATAATAATTTGGCGATAAAGAGATTTAATTTGGTGTAAAAGCAATTTAGACATAATTTTTTGTCATAATAGTGCTAAATTTTGGCGTAAAAGCGACAACATTTGGCACAAAAGCATTCCAGAGATAAAAATTTTTAGTGAAAAATTTGGTGATAAAGCATTAATTTTTGGCTTAAAAGCACATATAAAAATTCTCTTAGTAAAATAGTTAGGCGCTAAAGCGTTAACTGTTGGCGATAAAGCATTAACTTTTGCAATAAAAGCACTTCAAATAACAAAATTTGCTTAGTGAAAAGTTAAAAGCACTTCAAAAAAAAATTTGCTTAGTGAAAAGTTTGGCGATAAAGCGATAAATGTTGACTATAAAACATTTCAAAGATTAAAATTTTGGCAGGATAATGATAATATTTGGCGTTAAAGAGAGAAACTTTGGCTTCAAGGCCTTTTCAGGAATGAACTTTGGCGTAATAGCTATTTGGCTAATTATGTTGGCGTAATAGCACTTTTTGACTGTACATTTTGGAGAAAAAGCATTTTATAATGATATCCGAACTTCGGCAGCCATTTTGTATGTTTACTTGGCAATTCGGCAACCCAATGAAGGATTTTTGGCGTAATATCATTTTACTGCGCAAACTAACTGCCCCATTCATTTCTATGCTTACTTACCGACTTGGCAACTTGGCGATGTGTTTGGCACAAAGGATACAGGATTCTAGATTTTAACATTAACATTAATCTTCGATTAAATGAAACTTTATAGAAGAAAGACAATCTCAGAACAATACAAAATAAAATATATCTTGGTTCCTGTCATCATCGATTGCCCAATTATTTAGAACAGTGCAAATAAATGCAATAATGACAGAGAAACACAATAAATACACAAATACCATAAAATACATATATATATATATATATATATGAATAAGAAAATTTAAAGCATTAATTAAAGGGGAAACAAAAAACAATATCGTCACAAAGCAATAAATTTATGTATTAAAATAAATAAGTGACATTTTTTCATAACAATTTGATGAAACAAATGACAACTTGAAAAATAAAATTTGCGATTTTTTTAATACGATAAATTTATTTTTATTATTAATAATACATCTGATCCTATTTTCATTTTTTAAAATTCAAATAATGATTACATGATAGCGCCGGTTCATCTGACATACGAGTAGAGTTAATTATTTAGAATCAAATGGTAAATGAATAAACAACATCACTAGCTTTGAACTCTTTCATCAATGTTTGCCAGTTACAAGTATTTCGTATAATTTTCTTCTTTCTTTTATGCAAATAAGGAAATTCGTTTAGAATGCTTTTCCACGTTTACTTTTAATTCTTTCAGGTAATCTATTCTATCAAGTATCTCATGCAGACTGTTTCATATTTGAGGAAATCGTGATTTCACGTCAACACCTCCAGGGACCTCTCGCTCGTCGTACATATCATCAATTGCTTCAGTTAAGGCTTCAGTTGTACAGTTTGACTCTTCCATAACGAGGCATTACCCTATAAAATAATTTTAATAAAAGGCATATGGTACAACAAAAAATTAAGTCCAAATAAATAAATTGGAAATTAAAAACACAAGCATTATTTTTTGGAAAATTTTAAAACCATTTTTCCAATTCCTTCTATTAGCTCACACTCGCCCTATATATATCTTGTTCAAATTTTCAATCGTTCATAAAATACTTTTTTATTCATCCACTCCAGTTCAAATACTTTTTTTTGAACTTACAGTGGATGACACTGGATGTTAATGCACTTTTTCAAATATTCATTCAGTAATTAAATTTAATTAATTAATTTTAGTTCTTTTAGATTAAGTTGCATATATCTACCAATAGATGGCGCCAGATAACTGAAAAAAAAAGGAATGAAAATTATTTATAGAGGACTTTCTGCAATAGAGTGAAAAAAAAAAAAAGTAGGAAATGACTTTAAATTTTTTTATATTACTTATTGTTTATTTATTAATTATTGATAATTAATAAATAAACTAGGGATAAAAATTTGGGATTGATGGAAACATCTACTACAAAATAACAGCTTAAACAAACATTCATCGCTCATTTACAGAAATTAATTCATTTTTTTATATTAAAAAAAAAAAATGACAAAAATAAAGTATTAGTTTTTAAACATAAAAACCAAGCATTTTTAGAAAACTTTTATTGCTGAAAGCAAAATTCAGTTAAGAATAAGAAAAGTAAAATTACCATTAAATTAAAATTAGAAATTAAATTTCCAGGCCAAAATTTGGCGTTAAAGATTGAAATGTTTTATAATTTAATTTAATGTTAAGAGTGCATAATTTGGCATTGCTAAGGACCGTACTTATTATTTGGTATATTTACACTGATGTTTTGTGGCTTTTTTAATTCATTTTTTCTAATTTCTCTTAAAACTATAATCAGAATTATATGACTGCATAAAACAAATATTTTCACTTTTGTTAAATTAAACGGGGAAAAGTCATAAGAATACAAGGAAATATCCCAATCACAAAACAGTTTTTAAAAGTTATTAAATTATAAAAAAAATAATTGAGTATAATAAGGAATTTTTAAAATAATAAATTCTGATTAACTGACCAAAAATAATGGATTCAAGTGATCACGAGTAGCAAAAATGTCACTCTCTATGGTTTAATAAAACTAAATTTAAAGTCTTATTTTAGCAAAATATAACTAATTACGGTTATTTCATGACTTTTGAACAAAAAGAAGTTCAAAAAGAATAAATTCCATGAAAAAATATATATTTCGGTGTCTAACTGTAATGGCTTTATATCAATTAATTAGACATGCAAACAGGTAGACGAAACTCTTGCCTTACACACAGAAAGATACTGCATAAAAGAAATACGAATATCAAAATTTCGATTATTGTTCCGTATAAATGTTTAATTTTTATAGATATAAAGAAAACTTATGGATTATACATATTAAACTAGTATGCATATCTCCATGGTCACATTAAATGTGTAACACACCTTTTCTTATATAGTAAAGTCAAAATACGTACACACACACACACACACACACACACATACGTACATGCATACATGCATACACACACATACGTACATATTTATACATACATACGTATATATTTATACATACATACGTACATAGACGTATATATAATTTGAAAGTTTATAAAAAAGGTTTCTTTTCGAAGCTGAAAGATTTTCTTTGTATCCGAAATGCATGTTGTATGTTGTGAGGTTTTAGTAACTTGTATTTTTAATTCCTTACCAAGTTGCAATTTGATCATTCGGAGATAAAGCGGCAAATTAGTTGAATATATCTCAAATTCATAAAGTGGCCAAATTAAGTAAATTTGAAAGTTACATGGAATTTGTTTCGTTAGTATTTGTAAAGATATTTTATTACAATAGTTATTCGTAGTTCTTTTTTTTTTGCGTCAGTCATTTTTAATTACACTTTAAATATATATGATTTTTTTTGTTACATTTATTAAAACCCCTTTCTATTTGCTTGTTAAAAAAGTAATGTCACGCATCAAAATTATTACGATATAGTTTAATAAAAAAAAACTGGATTATTTTCTTGATCAATATTTTATTATATTACGGGATGAGTCTTACATGTAGAAGGATTAAGAATCATTGCTAAAGGATGGATCTGAACACTTTTTTAAACATATACCAAACCTATAAGTAATATTGAGCTGAATAATCAATTGTAATTAATAATTAAAACTATAATTCCCTACTGTATAATGAAATCAGAATTGTTGTTGTTAATTGACTATAATAGCATGTCAAATAAATAAAAAGAAAGAGCATTTCAACTTCTAAATATACAAATATTTATTTTTTATATTACCAAAGAAGGAAGTGTGCTTTTACAAAAAATTGTCATCAAAAAAGGATGCATTGGAGAAGAGTTTCGAAAAATAATATTTGAAATTCACTTATATAGTGTAGGAAATTCACTTATTTAGTATAGTATAGTATAGAATAGAACAGTATAGTATAATATAGTATAGTATAGTATAGTATAGTATAGTATAGTATAGTATAGTATATTGCAAGTGACAATGCAAAAAGCGGAGACATAATTTCCACTAAATTTTCTTTTGAATGAACTTTTTTTTTTTAATTCCTTCTATTAGCTCCCACTCTCCCTATATATATCTTGATCAAATTTTCAATCGTTCATAAAAATACTTTTTATTCATCCACTCAAACAAATACATTTTTTTTTAAATTTGTGTAGTGGATGACACTTGGATGTTAATACAGTTTTTCAAATATTAATTCAGTAATTAAATTTAATTAATTAAAGTTTTTTTTAGATTTAAGTTGCATATATCTACTAATAGATGGCGATACTGAAAATTATTTATAAAGGACTTTCTGGCAGATAGGAACTTAAAATTTTTTTTTATATTACTTTGCTTAAAAAAAGCCAACGGAAAATTATTTTCTCGTTAGATCAAGGATTTTCCGGTCAATACTTGGGTTAAAAAATGGGGACCTGAATGGCCGAAGCGCTCGGTACTTTAAAAATTTTTTTTTTTTACCCGGTCTCCCATGACTTAAGAGCGTCAAGCCAATCAGACTGGGTGCTCCATCAACCAGAAGCTGCTTTCAATCAGGGCGAGTATGATTTTTGTCCAGCCAAGTGGGATAAGAAACAACAACAACTTAAAAATTGGTGAGAAAAATATCAAGTTTTTACATTTAAGACTCATTGAGTAAATATTCATCAAGAAAATAATCCATGCCAGTTTTTCTTTATTATACTAAATAATAGTAATTTTGACATACGACATTTCCTTTTTTTACACGTAAATAGAGCATATAACATTGGTTTAACTGGCTTATACTGGAAATAATATATGATTAAATTCGAAAAATTTTAAATGATGTATTTTCTATTTATATTTTCCCATGTCAATCAATATTCCATAATAGATTGACAGACATAAATTTATTAAGATAGATAAATCAATGTCTGTTAATTATAATTTGAACCTAGAACGGAAGGTGGTATAAAATGATTATATTTAATATTATCCTCTGCTTTTACCTCTGGCTGAGAATATTCCATCTATAACGTGAAAATTAAATAACTTTAATCTAAATAAAGACTATTTAAAACTAACAAGGAAAATCAGGTAAACAAAAGGGTATTTAAAAACTCAAATATATATCTATCCCATGTATTATATTCGTTTAGATTTCATCAAATATTTTAAAAATAATTTTCTTTCTGTGATGCTAAATATAAAATGTACAAATCAGAAAAATGCAAAGCTAGGGATTAATTCTTTATGTAAAGATGACAAATAAAGACGACTGTGAACAGATTGAATTTAACACAGAATGAAATGAATTTGCCAATTAAACAATTTTAATGCAAAAGGTTAGAATATATAGTATTGTATCGCTTACCTGACTTGTACCCAAATAGTGGTACCAATTCATATTTATATTCAATAATCTATGATACGTCTTATTCTCTTCCATATCGATCTAACAAGAAAAGTAACACAATAGGGAAAAAAATCATTATTAGGATAATCAGAAAAAAATAGTACATTAATATAATTCAATAACATACATAAAATGATTTTAAAAAGTATCATTAAGGATTATGTAAGAATAATTACAATGTATGACAGAACATTAAAAGCTTACATCATAATTTGTAGTTGCTATGAAAATATATGGTACTTTTTCCATACTGAATATTGTACTGAGCATTCAACACATAATATTTGACAATCTGGGTCTTTTTACAAAGATTCATTATAATATTAGCTAAGCATAGAACAAAGAGGCTTGGTAGATAGCTCATTAGGTTGTTGAATTAAGGGTGCGCAATAGAAAAACCCATAAAAGGAAGCTGAATTTGAAATTCCTCTATCAATTCCCTTAGAAAAACAGATATTGAATAATAAATTTATATAGGCCGGTTAAGCTTTCCTTTGAATCGAGGAAAGCTGCGTAAAATTCAAGTACTAATTTGTTCGAAAATTATGGTGGCACAAAACAAACTAAGTGTAACGAATATTGTTTTTAAAAATTAGACATGTAAATTTGATGCATTAGAATGTTTTGAATAATTAATTCATTCCAATACGAAAAAATTACTTGAAATTTATTGTTGATCTGATTGAATGCTTTTAAACCCTAAAATAATAATACTTATAAAAATAATACTTTAATATAATACATAATGAAGTTCCTAAATTTAAAATAGCATTCATTTTTATTAAAAATGAATGAAATTACAAAATGGAAAATGTCACCACTGTTAATTTATGTTCGAAGATAAGTATTCTATTCAGCATTTTAGATAAGTATACAGATTACTCTTTAATTTCTTCAGATACCAGTTCCTTATTGAATTTTTAAAACATAAAAATACATTTTAACTGCACTTTATAATGCTAATTTTTAATAGTTTTAATTAGAAAATAGAAAATTATTATTTCTGCAATAAATATAACAAAATAAATGAGATGCTAATTAGAAAGGAGACCTACCAAATGTTTTAAGTTTTGAGCTACAGAAAAAGCTCTTGAGAAATTGCAACTAGGAAGGTTTCGGTACTGTATTTGGTACTTAATCATTTAAAGAATAAACTTTTGCTTAAAATAACTGACCAACTTGAGCAAAAATTTTAAATTGTGATTTATGGATTTTTTTAATGTTATTGTTAAATTAGGTTATAAAACATTAACAAATGTGGAAAATTAAAATACAGGGTGATTATAATTAAAGTCCAACTTTCAAAAGGATGTTAAAAAACATTTCGTCACAATGAGTTCAAATTCGAACTGAAGATATTTGAAGAAGGGGGAAACGGTATGGCATCAAAATAAGATATTAATAGATGACGCTGTAAGCAGTATAAAGAAAGTGAGTTCGGCTGCCAGTGATATTTTGAATCGAAATGACAACGTATTTGGCATGAGTTGCATGTTAAACCAACTGTAGTGTTCAATGCTTGACGGAAAAAATTACTTCCAAGTCATTCAACAGTTGTGACACTGTTAGTGGAAAGCCCATCCACTATTTTTTTTTTTTATGCCATACCGTTTCCCCCCAAGTATCTTCAGTTCAAATTTGAACTCACGGACGAGTGGCTCTTTTTAATACGCTTTTATTAGCTTCACCTGTATGTTTGTATGTGTGTATGTAACTGACTTTTTCCTCTAGAGATCTGTTTCTCCTCATATACACTATTTAAGCTGCAATGAAACATTTACAGGCATCTTTCAGAAAGAAAACAGTTGATTCTTTTTAATACGCTTTTATATTAGTTTCCCCTGTATGTTTGTTTGTTTGTTTGTAACTGACTCTTTGGGCTCGATTTTTGGCCTACTTTAAGCGATCAGATTTAATTTAAACGTTGTAGACTTATCAAGAACTGACGACAATAAAAAATATTTTGGTAAGTTTATTATCTCATCGTGATTAGGATAGCCAGGATGAGTGATTTTATTTTAACTTATGAAGAGCAATTTAACCCATGTAGAATGAAAGTATTCAGTAAAGACATTCAAACCTACGTGGGACAGTGGCACAACGGACTATTCGCATTTAGCCTTTGTTTTACTCACAATTACATTATTGTAAGAACTATAGTTCCACTCCTCCGTACCGGGACCTCATTTAAATATTATAGTTTAAAAAACACTCAAAACATGCTTTTCGAGTTAATCAAACTACTAAAAAGTAAAAAATAAATGAATAGTTTAAAAAACTAAAAAACAGGCTTTAGAGTTAATCAAACTAAAAAGTAAAAAACAAATTAATAGTTTAAAAAAAACTAAAAATCACGCTTTTAGCGTTAATCAAACTAAAAAGTAAAAAATAATTGTTAAAATAAGAATAAAATGACTGACGAGAAAGAATGTCCACTGTTCTAAAAGCGTGGGGTGCTTTGTATGACATTTTAAAACTAACTCTGCATTTCGAATGAAACTAGTGAAAATTATAACTATTGATATCGAGTACCCCACGCTTTTAGAACAGTGACATTCATTTTCTCATCAGTCATTTTATTCTTATTTTAACAATTATTTTTTACTTTTTAGTTTGATTAATGCTAAACGCGTCTTTTTTAGTTTTTAAACTATTAATTTATTTTTTACTTTTAGTTTGATTAGCTCTAAAAGCCTGTTTTTTTAGTTCAATTTTTAGTCAAATTCAATAAAAAAATAATATATATTTCTTTGCACATTCTTCTAATCGTTAATTTAAAGTTATTTGAGGATAATTGACTGCCAATGCAATTTTTATCAAAACTCAAAATTATGCTGGTAAAATTCTCCAAGAAGTAAGCAAAATAATAAGAAAAAAAAATCCAAAAATAATATTTTATAGTTATTGAATTAAATACTTACTTATTTCTTAAAGGCAAAATTGAGAAGTGGTTATAAAATGTGACAAAGTAATATCTATTAAGTTTTTCAAATGATATTTTTATGCTTTTTAATTCATAACAATTATATGGAATGATCTCTGATTCGATTGATAAATTTCAGAATTCAAGCAGTAACTTCTATATTATTCAATTAAATCACTTAAATTTTCTTCAGCTACAAACAAATAAAAAGGACGTACAAGCAAGTTAATAGATGTTAAGATTTTTTATTTTTTTAATGTCACTTTAAGATCAAATTCATTGAGTTTTGATATCTTGCTAACGAAAGAAAATCTTCCTTGAAATATTTACAAAGTTCTACAGGTACAGGTTGCTATGCAACCAAGGCTCTCCATCAATCTGGCAAATCTTCATCGTCGTTTGTTTCGATTATTATAGAAAACTTCTGGGTTTTTTAACCATTAGAAACTTGTATTACTTGAAATACAAATTTCTCCAGAAAGTCTATTTCATCTAGGAATGTTTCCTATTTATAATTTAAAACATTATCTTCTTGTGTGCGGAACTTTAAAGTTTTTTATTTTCTTCCGAAATAAATACGAATATTATGTTAGCAATAAAAGCATTCTTTTCATGATATCTTTCTGTAGTAGCCATTCTTTCCAATTGTATAAAAATAAAACTGTATGTAAATGTTGAATAATCTTAAATTAAAATTTTGCACCTGAAGCATCATACCCTACCCATTCCATTTTTAACTATGACCAGACCAGATTCAATATATCTTCTAGACTTATCAACCAAAAATTGCAGCTTGTGCAACTGCGTGTCAAGTATTGTGTTCTATGCCATTCTATTGTATTCTATCGCCTATATTTATAAGAACGCTTTCAGCATTTGAACACAAAAAAATATCCCAGTTATCTCCTCCTATAAGCCACGTTAAACATTAGGTCCGGGCTAATAAGCCTGTGCACAAACTGACCGTAGGGCGACAAACCAAAAACCAAACCTTCTATAAGAGAATGGAAAGATGCCATTGAAAAAGTCGTAGTTTTAATGCAGGATATAAAACAGACGACAAAGGAATATTTTATAATTCAAAAGGCACCGATGGAATGCTGTGTTGCCATTCCAGCTATCAGGATAGTTTGTATTAGATAATGGACATGCCTATGAATTATAATGGCTAAATTGAACATAAACATAATCTTTGTAACTAAACGTCAAATTGCAGCGAACCAGATTTATGTGCCGTTCCTTCTTAACTTCCACATTTAAAAGTGGATGGGGGTTGAATAAATTATAAAAGTCCAGTAACATGGCTAATTTAAAATTCAACTAACTATATTTTTTTGCATAAGACACATTCAGCTTAAAGTATGTATTGCACAAGGGAAAATTCTATTCTCAAAAGTATACTATGAACAATTACTACAATGTCCCAAATAAAAGATAATGTTTAGGTTCAATGCTGTCACTGTAATTCATATGCATGTGCATTATCTAACGAAACTGACTTAATATCCGGTATAAAATAACAGTATTCCATCAGTTCCTTTTGAATTATTTATTGTGTATGTTTTTCACTTTTTTTTGCTAAAGAGTTTTAAATAAATTATTTATAGTTTTTGAAAAATGGAAAAATACATAATTGCTATTATTTTTTTAGATTAAGTTTTTCGTATTCTACTGTATTAAATATCAGTAAAATTTTCGATTAACAAATCACAAAAAAAGAGCCTTAACATCCTAAATATATTGAAAGGATAATTAAAAATATTCACTCGATACCTTCAGAATGTTACCTGAGATATATTTATCTGTTATTTCTAATAATAAATTCATGGTCTATATAAATAACGTTAAGCAATTTAAAAAATAAGAACTAAATCAATATTTCACGCACACATACATAAAGAGAGTTAAATAATTACCTCTATAATGAATTTGGTTGCGGTTAAAAAGTCTTGGATCTAAGAAAATCATTTTATTTTGCAACTAAAACTAATAATTATTCAAATATAACATGTTAAACTTCATAATAAACACAAAGCAAACACAAAAATATAACAAATAACGAACTAGAGACACAAACATTTCACACAACTGTATTTGCTACACATAAATTATATTACAATTCCATCATAACATTCGCACTATACCTCTCTAAAAACCTCTCATAAAAAGAAAGAGACTATTCAAGATCTTCATTATATATATAAACTTACCATCTTCGATAATTTTTATTCCTCTTCGAAATTAAAAATATCTAACATTTTTATCTATTAACTACCATATAAAATATGTGCAGAGAGAGAGAGATCTTCAGCTTTCTGATTTATTTTAATTCTTTTGAACATTTTAGCATCTTTTTTCAAAGCATCTACTAGTTGCATATCTGCTTGCATTTTTCACCTTTCATTAAAATTATCAATTTTAGCCTTTTCCTTTACCTCTTGTGAAAATTTCATTGACCTTACAAGTCGTATTTTGTCTTCTAATTACAATTTTTCTCCACAAAATTAAGTTAGAACTTTTGAAATATTTCGTCTTTTTCATTCATTAAGAAAAAATATTCTGAAGTTCAATTTATAACGCCTTAGATTTATAACGCTAGTTCAATTTATAACGCCTACCCTTAAAACGATTCACTTTAAGAAAATTTCTCGATTTGTCTATAAAAGTTAATTAGTATAAATAAAATAAAAATTATGGCATTTTTTGAAATCTTTTTAAAATGCCTTAATTTCTTTTGTAAACAAAAACAGCTGATATTCAACCCTTTTTTTTTTTTAATAATGTAATTAATTGAAGAATTTTCCGATCAAGTGATTTATCATATTCATCCCCAGTTCCACTAACATGTGGGATTTTAAAAGAAAATCCCTCAATTCAAGATTAAATTATACAGTTAGCAACCGAGCACATTAAGCATTTTTATGCGGGAAAGTAAAATTAGAGAAGTTGCAAGATTTCTTTTCTCAAAATGCTTTTGTATGTAGAAAATTCAACTAGAGCAGTATTTTCAATAAAACATGGTTTTATAATATGAATATCTGTACAATAGTCGATACTTCTCCACATCTGCTTACTGCTTTTTGTTGTAAATTTTTGAAAAGATTCTATACTAAAGGAGGGAGTTTAAAAACTAAAAACAATAAATTATCAAAATAGTCTAAGATGCAAAACTAATTTAAGAACATTTTACAAGTTTACAAATTGTTTTTCTGGATTTAATCAAGTATAAATAATTAATAATAGATAAATTAAAATAACATGTATTGAACATAGCACTTTCACGAACATAGTATTAAGATAAGCAATCTAGAAAAAGTTGAATAAGCTACAACTCCTTCAATGTCTGCTACAAGTCAAGAAAATATAACTATATAAATTAAATATAACTATATAAGAGGAATATATTCTATATTTACCTAATAATAAGAGTAATATTTTAAGTAATTAGGATCAAGATCTTGCTGATTATCAGAATTATATGGATTACCTAGTAAATTAAAGTAGTTTAGTTTCTCATATAAACATATGCAATATTTGGTTTACCTTCATACTTTAACTAAAAAGCATACCTTTGGAAATATAATATCTTAAATAATCGATAGCAAGATCTTCATAATTGTATGAGTTACCTAATAGTAAAAATATTAATTATGTTATTTACTCATAAGTATTTGTATTATTTGTTTTTACTTTCATAAATTAATAAAGATATGAAATATTTACCTTTGGAACTATAATATCTTAAGTAATCGGAATAAGGTCGTTGTTGATAATTAGAATTATCTGGATTGCCTAGTAAATAAAAAATAATATTTGCATTCATTGCTTATATAAATATTTACTTTATTTTCTTTACATCAATATCCAGGTTAAAAAAATATTCATTTTTAAAAGTATAATTGCTTGAGTAATTGAAAATGATACTTAGCAAATAAAAAGAATTGCAAGAATTACGTAATAAGTAAAAATATTGTTCATGATAGTTACTCATAAATATTTACAATTCTACAACATAATTGGCTTTACCTCCATGCAAAGCCAAGAATAACATTTTACTAAAAAAATATATTTAATAAAAATTAACGACACATGAAAAATATTTTAATATTATAAGTAATTCTCTAATATGGTGCACCTGCACAAATATCGGAATTCCGGGTTTAAAAACCCTTACATTTAGACATTACATGACTTTTTTATTGTACTTTTATAGCAAAAGGCTGACTAAAAAAAAAAGACACTGAAAGCTATCATCTCAATACAATCTGTAAGCCTTAGTTTGTTTCTTTATTAAAATTTCGTGTAACTAAAGAAATATATATATATATATATATATATATATATATATATATATATTCACGGTTTCCAATTATGCGTACTATCAATCTTTCTACATCAATCAAACACAATTGTAAGAAACATATTTCAACTTTGTTTCTTTTGCATTTGCAATTACTCCAGGTTATTGTGCTATAAAAATTCTGCTATCTAACTTGCTGATTTTTCTTCATAATACTTTTTCCATTTCGCATGAACAAATATTATCTTGAATAATGGCTTATTTCACTTTCTAAAATGCTGAACTGGTTCTATTATGTCTCGTTTCTCGTAGTCACTGTCATTTAATTCTTCAGTTTCATTATTAAATGAAAAGTTAAGTATGATTTTGATGACGATTTGATCATTCACATGTAAAAGACAATTTTTTTATTAGAACAAAATCAATATTTCTATTTTTCATTAAAATATGAAAATATTTAGAGAAATACAGATTCTATTTCTATTTTATTTTTAAAAGATATATAACGAGGAGAATCTGTTTGTGAATTCCATATTTACTTGTCACGAACGGAATTTTTCACATTGATTTTAATCTTTTCAAATTATTTACCAATTACTCATCATTTCAATCCTAATTTGGCATACTATTTTACACAAATAAATAACACAAATAATTCTTATTTAAATGATTACAGTAAATTAAAAAAAAAATAATTAAAATTTTAATTATAGTCGTTTACATTATTCTTAAATGTAATAAAATTGTTAAATGTTCCAAAAATCAAAATTTATTTTAATAATTTATAAAGATAAAACATTAAAAATATATGAAATTATTTTCTAATCATGCAACGTATTGGCGAAAATCGAATTTTTCAATATTAAAAAATATATCTAGCATTAGTTAAGATTCTATCATTTAATTTGCTAAAATATTTATAGATACAGTTTGGGAATCATTTCTTTAGAAATGAAATACAACTTAGACACTTTAAAATATTTAAAATCTATAAATATTTAATATCAAAACAAAATTACTTATTACTTAGTATTGAAACCGAATTATCAATAAATTTTAAAAAATTCATTTAAAACACTTTTCCAGTCAAAAATTCATCTCCAAAAAAATTATAATTTAAAATAATTAATATAAGAAATGCATAAATATTTAATATGAAACAAAATTACTTATTGCTTGGAAATAAAATCGAATCCACAATAAATTTAAAAAAACAATTTAGAACACTTTCTAATCAAAATTCCATCCCCAAAAAAATCAAAATAAAATAATTTGAAATTATTTTCGAATAATTTTAAATTTCTAATAAGAACTTATTCTTATATACACGTTTTAAATTTGATTATCGTTAATTAATTTAAAAATATTTTTAACGAACAAAACAATTTAAATAAAACGTAAAGAGTTTTTTCAAATTTAAAAAAAAAATATTCTAATACCGATTTCGGCTCAATGATTATTGCTCTAATTATTTAAAAAAATTATTATTAACACATAAAAAATATCTAAATACAATGACTTAAAGAAATGTAAAAAAAAAAAACTTAAACTTACTTAATTCGTGCATTGAAAAAATGGCCACGAACACAGCAGCTTGCAAAACACTGGCCGATCTTTTTCCTATCTTAGCCATGAGACGAGAACTTGTGTCAAATCGAAATTACAACTGAATAAATCTTGAACTCCTAGCTATATTATTATAAATTTTCTGAAATCATTCCTGGAAATGATTGCAATTCTATAAATGAAGATGTACTTTTCCAGGAAAATAATACAAATCCCGGAACAAAAAATGTAACGCATAAAAACAATTCCATATTTGGAATATTTTTAAACGTGCAAAATAAAACAAACTTCAATAGCTTCATTTTTAATAATTAAATCAATATTTAACTCTTTAAATTTATAATTTTTAAAAAATATTCTTTAAAGAAAACGACCTGCATAGAATTTTTAAACACAAACATATTTTTGATGAATAAACTTTCCAATTCATATATGCAAAAAGTTATTTGTAAAAAATAACAACCAATATTTGTAAACAACCAATGCACGAAATTTTCAAACTTAGTTATAATAAAAGTACATATCAAATAATTTGGTGTAAAATATAAATTTCTTTGCAATAAAGATCTCTTGTGATTTCGAATGTGTTAATTAGTGATAATATTTAAATAAAAGATAATAATAGAATTTAAATATTTTGTCCTAAATATCTTACCTAGATTTATTTTGGTTGACGTTCCGAATGAATTGCTAACAGCTTGAAAATAATGAAAAATTTTAATAATTTTAGTTGGAATTATATATTTTCATAAAGTATTTATTAATTTAGTAAAATTTATTTTAATCAATATTATTTATTTAACTGAATAAATTTAATGAGAAAAATAATATGCCAAAAAATGAATTCAAACTACATAATTATTATTGTATTTCAAATCTTTCACAATTAATTTAACAAGAATTTTTTTCCTTCTATAACAAACAATATTATAATTAGGAGAACTAAATAAAAATCTACAAATATTATATTTATATAAATTAAATGTTTTTTGTAATTATTGTCCATAGAAATATATTAGATATATTTTATCTCACAAGTAAAAATTTAAATTTCTATAAAAATATGTTCATAAAAGTTAATAAATTAACATATTAACTTTTATATGTAAATATTTAAAGAAAATGTTATGAATTTCAAAGGAAGTTATTGATTAAATCTTTAGTAACTAAAGTATAAAATTAGTAAACGTATTTCAAATTAAAATGCATGTCAAATACTTTAATTTCAATATAAATGTAAATTTGTAAGGAATAATTTTTTTTTGTGATTTCGGATATATTAATTAATTATTTAAAATATTACAATATTTTTTTTATGAATTTTGAGATTATATGTAAATAAAAACTAAAATAGATAAATATTTTTACTAAAAATTATACCCATTCAGTATTATTTATTTAAATAATATATGCATGTATTGCAAGTGTAATGCTATAACAGCACTAAGTAATTTAATGAATTGTATTACGAAAAATATTACTTAAATATTTTTGAATTTCCATTCTTATACATATTATATGATAGGAATTTTTTATCCTATTATAACAAAAATATTATTAAGAAAAATAAATGAATATCGATAAAAATGATATATAAATTAAAATATTGTGTAATTATTATCCACGTAAATATTTTACATAATCTTTATCTTACACGTAAAAATTTGAAATTTTCTTATAAAATAAGTTAATTTAAAATTTTTTTGTTTTGTAACTATTTAATAAAAATTTCAAATTTTTCAGGCAGCTATTATAAGCTACCAATGCATTGAATTATTAAATGTTATGAAAGATTAGATATAGATTAATGTACTGTAATATAGTAATATTCAATATCTTACTAGTTCCTCCTGATGCACCATCCATAAGAAGTCTACCTAAAATTTCAATCAAATCCTTAAAAATTTGAAAAAATTCAAAATTCCGAAATTTATTGATCTACACCGTTAAGAAATAAATTTTTAGCTTCATATATTATTGAATTCCTTCTATCTAAAAATTAGAATTTCAGATATATCTTCATTATGACAGAAATCGAATGTTTTGTTTATTTTATATGGCGATGACATGGATTGCTTTTTTAATGACGTAACCTATATTAGCATTTTCTACTAAACAGATATTCTAGTAAAATTGTGTAATATTTGTCCAATCATTTGAATATAAAGCAGCTTCATACACGAATGCCTGGTAACTGCCAGCCGATTGATACACTTGGAAGCAAGTTGCACCGCCCGTCTACCGGAAGCAGAGGTAACGAGGTGTAATCCCCATACAAGAGTCGCAACTCCCGGATGAACTTAAAATACAGGATTTTTCTTTTCCTGACTGAAGGATAGCACGACAAAAATATGGATCAGAATACTGCAAATGTTAGTCAAACCAAATAAATATAAAATACACTATTAGTCAAAACTAAATTTATCGGAAGGCAAATTTAGGGAGTAACTAACAATAGAAATGACACTGAATCACAATAATTTCTTACAAGAAAGTTGAGGTCTGTGTCGTTGACGGTGAAAGGAAAAAGAGTGACAACAGAATGAAGGTAAAGATTACTGTGTCGTCGTCCATACTATACATTTTAAATAAATGCTTCCCTGAGACCATTAAAAGGTTAATTAAAAAACAGCTTGGTCGTGAAGTAATTTAAATTCATTTACATTTTTTTTCCATTTAGATCATTAGTAATCTCATAGTAATTACTACAGTAATAATAACGTATATTGATATATTTTAAATTGAATTGATTTACGAATATTCACATAAAATAAATGGAAAGCTTTTATATATTTTTTTTACATTTGATAATAATATTTAAAAATACGATACCTAAGTTGAATTCGTTAAATTGTTTTCATCATTGTGGTTTCGATACATGACATTCGGTCCAGAATTTGTAGTCAAACTTTTGAACTCAGGCCTTGTATGCTGATATCGTTTTCGATAGGGATTTAAAGGAATAGTCTTTATAGAAGAATTAACATAATTTTTAAAGAGTTAGATCAAGAAAAATATAATTATATAATATATAATAAAATATAATATATATATATATATATTCAACATAAATTTTGTGCTTTTTTTTTATTCAGAAATTTTGTCTGATGCTTCATAAGCAATTTATTTAATGTATATCCTATTCTCGTAAAATTTACTTAAAAGGAGATGTAATAAATTTCACGAAACTTACTTATAGGATAAGAATCATATTTTTCGTCCGAAACTGAAAAATAATTAAGATGATCGAGATATAAATCATAACTTAAATTAAAAAGTCAGTTCATTTAAAAACGAATAAACTATCTATATGGATTTCAATAAAAATACATTCTACAGGCAAAAATTAGTTAAAAATTTTTAAATAAGAAATTTGTTAATTTTAGCTCAAAATATGATGTGACTATTAATTTTTAGTTTAAAAAAATTATTGATCATTTAAAATACTAAAATCTGATATTAAAGTTTAAATTTTAGTAGCATTGTTTGTAATGAAAATTAATTTTAAGATATTTACATAACAATGCTACAAAGCACATTAAATGATATCTTGCATGTATTATAAAAAAACAATGTTTTTTATTATGAAAGGTAACTTTGCGTGTTTAATTTACATTAAACTGTCAGTTAAGTGATTATCAAATGAGCTTAACTTCCACATTAAACAATTTTCTACACTAAAAACTTGTGTTTACCGTTAAAAATTTCTTCAGTAAAAAGCAATCTTTCAAGAAGTAGCATAAAATATTTTTGAAATTTGTTTTAATTGCTTAATTTATTCAAAGCATTTTGTATATTTTTTCATCGTGTACACTTACAACCATTTTATTTTAGGAAAACAGGAATTATATAATCATTTTGTCAAAATATCATAATTTACCGATGGTAATTCCATCGGCCGCCTCCAAAGACGTTGCTGAAAATCATTGCTAACTATTTTAGTCTAATTTTATTTTATATTTTACTAAAAGTTAAACATGCTTAAAATATTCACATACATTAATATATAAACAATTTCAGTTCGAGTTCATGAAATCAATTCTTATTTTATATTATACAAAATATAAATACTGACTAAAAGTCTAATACTGAAGAATTTTAACAGCAAATTTTTGCCATGAAGATTCCATAAGCACTAGAAAGTTGGAAAACAAAAGTATTATCAATCTGTCACTCATTCTTTATATAAACAATATAACTAAAAGTACTTACTATACTATATATATTAAACAATTTCTGCATCAGAGATTCAACCATTCCTGTAATTCATCTGTCCTGTAAAAGAACATATTTGTTTGCCATTTCTTCGAAGACTTCTGTTAAAACGACAAAACTAGCAAAGACAATTAATACACAGCAATTAGTAAATACAACAAGAAATGCTCATTTTATTCAAAAATAAATTAATGTATATCTAACGAGCATTTCAATAAGTAAATATATTCGGCTAAATATTAATTAACTGATTTAAGGTATATAGCAAATTAAAATTTAATATAACTATAAAAAAACAATGAAAATTATTAGTATATTTGTAAAACACTTTTACGGAAATAATATATATCGAAAATTTTATTTCTAAATTAAGTATTTTTTATTCTGTAGTATTTTTAATATTTTTTTATTTAACCGCACTTAAATAGTAAATTAAACTCAAAAAATTAAACTCATAGGATATTAGCATTACTTCTGAAAATATTGGAAGTAGGTCTTTTAAAATTACTTGATGTTTGTCAAATAATTTTAAATTCATCCATTCATAATTCATTTTTTTTTCATTTTTTTTACATTCATACTTTATCATATTTCAATGTACTGTCCATAGTTCACTGGAGACGTTTACGTTTCCGTTCATTTCTTTTAATTAATTTTTATGTGGTAATTATTTTTCAGATATTAATTATGCATATATTTATAGATAAGATAAAAACTTTTACAATGCAATAAACATATAAAATGCATACAACTCGGTTAAAAACATAATATTATAGCTAAATGAATATACATACATTGAAACAAATACCAGCAATTTTTAATTATCATATTTTGTGAATTTTATATACATAACACACAATTCACTGAATTCAAAAATATTTTACGTACCCTTATAATTATACACCATAAAATATTATACCATTAATATAATCATATAAATTAGATTTTTTGATTATTTAAAAATATTAATAAAAATGTAAAAAGTAACTTTTTAGTATTTTTCAAACGCACTTAATTTTATGTTCAATTTTAGAATTTTTATAATAAGCGCTAATGATTTTTTAAAATATTTTTATTACGAAAAGTTACTTAATTTGCCATTTAACATCTTTCCTTATTGGCTTGTTATGTCTTTCTAATCCCCAGTTATGTCTATCTCTACACTTCAGAGATAGACATAACTGGGGATAGTGGATTTTGTTTTTTAATTTACTATTCAATCCTAATTTAAATTTGGTGACACGTAGTTATATTCACATAATATAAAAATAAAAGTTTGATTGGTTTGATTGAATTAGTTTTGATTTGATGTTTGAGAAGTTTGATGAAAAAAAGATTGATGTTTTTTTTTCATTTAACCTACTCTCTGATTGCCTCCAATAAAAACAATTATTTCTGATCGTTTTCGTTGAAAATTAAGATAGATCAATTATTTCAATCAATCGAAAGAAATAACTATAAAAACAAATCAAAACATGCATCAATACAAGGGAAGTTATTTAAATTTAATGTATTAACTTTTAATTAACAACTATACACCTATTAAAATATTAAATTTAATTTCTATTTGATATAAGTTTTAAATTACATTTATTTTGACTAAAATTTTAATTAAAAAAAAATTATAGAATTAGGACTAGCTACATTGTAACTCATCGGTTTAAAATTAATAATTCATAAATAAAGTCTTAATTTTGTTTCAGCAAAAGGAAATTTTTATCTTCATGCGAAAAAAGTCTTTTCCTACACTTTTTAATATATTTTAATTCAAATATTTTAACTGTGTCAGATTTGAATAATATAGTCACTTATTATTATGTGATTAAAAAAATCATCATTCACAGTCATTTTAGCACTCATTACAATATATCATTATTTAAACAGGGAATACGGTTGTTTAAGATTTTCATGAAAGAAAGGAGCTAATTTTAACTGAATTGTCTGACTGGTTATTGGTTATTAAAATTTAAACTACATTCATTCTATTCATTCATGAATTTTTCATTTTAAGACGTTCATCAGTACATAGCACGTAAATCGATTTAATTATAATAATATAATTAAATTTCTAATAAAAATTACAATATTTCTTGTAAGTGTATACTTTAATAAAAAAAAATCAAAAATTTTCGTTCGACTAAGACATAATAAATGTATCAGAAAATTTTTAAATATAATATATTTGCAATTAACAATATTTAATCAATATTCCAAACTAACATTAGAAAATAGTACTGTTTGAAAACCATATTACTTTAATAAGTATATAAATAATAAAATAAACGTCCTTTATTTAAAATAAACAATTTTTAATTAAATATGAATTAAAGAAAAGTAATAACAACAAGTATCGCACTTTTTTATTATGTATTATATCTACATATTAAAATTCATTAAACAATTCATACAGAAAGTGCAATGATAATTTTAGTTATATTTATCACACTAAATATATAACGGTTAAAGTTTCTCTTGATGCATAACTATTTTTTTTATCCATAACTATCAATACTTATACTAACTTTTTTTGATCAATAACAACTATATTTTTGATCCATAACTATCATCTAAAAACCAATGTTTAATACAATGTCCATTTACAAGTAATATTTTTAAGATTGATTTCAAGACTTTGAAAATCAATCTTGGTTTTAATGAGCACTTAAATGTAATTTTGAAGCACTTTTCAAATATTTCTTGAAAACAACTGTGATTATTTTTATGCAATGAACTATATGAAAATAATGACAAAATTTGTATGTATTTATACCAAATAAAATTGGAAGTTTGAACAAGTAAACATTTAAAACTAAGCTTTCAATAATGAACATTAAATCTCAAGTTTTTCTTTTTAAATATGTTATTTACGAATGGAACCTATAACTATCAAGCTAACTTCCTAAATATTTTAACTTTAAAGATATAAAAATAACTAAAAAAGATAGCTTGCATCAAATCAATATATTTATTTGAACTGAAATGGATATTGACCTATGTGAAAATATTATTGTTTAAACATGTACAAAACTAAAATCAAAATAATTAGATTTTACATTTAAATGTATAATAGTTAACCTAATTTGTTAGCGTTAATATTTTAAAGAAGTTATTTGCAAATAGTACATTTCATTTCAAATGTATTTTTTTATTGACCTCAATAAACACAGAGTCTATAATCAAATAAAAAAAATGACTTTTATCCAAATTATCGCATGCACTACAATTTGATAACAAAATAATATAATGAAAAAAATATCTATATTAAAAAATTGGAATAAAAAATAACATTAATTAAATAAATTTTTTAATAACAACAATAACTTTTCAAATAGTTTATCACTCAGAAATAGCATTATTTTGGGAAGAGATTCAATTTTCATCTGGGCCATAAAAAAAAAACTTCAAAAGAATCCGTTTTAATTTTTAATGAAATACAATCTAATTTTAATAATACTCTAAAAAAGGTAGAGTATACTCCGATATCAGTATAATTGCTTTTAATAATTGAATTCATGACTTTTCTTGAAATGTTTGTGTTGTTTGATTCCTTTTCAAATATTGACGGCAGGGTATCGTTACTGATTTCATGTTTTGAAAAAATATTTGTTATAGGTGACCAGAGAACCATCAGCCGCGGAGATGACTTCTTTGTTCTTTAATGAACCAGCAGGTAATTGTTTGATGACTTGTGGATAGCTAAACTTTGGTGAGGACTTAATATGCCTTCTGAATCTTTTAACAACTGGAGAAGGTTGAAGCTCCGTATTTAACCCTGGTAATAAAAATATTTAAAAAAAAGGAATTATTGGTGGACATCACATAATACAAGATTGCAATTTTAACACTTACAACGTATTTATATTCTAGCTAAATGCATAGAAAATTCCATATTTTTTAATGTTTGAATTATGAAATTTGTATTCCCCTATTAGTTGTTTTATTTTGCATTATCTTATTAGAAATTGATAAAGGATGACAAAAGGTATAACATGCAAACTCTTAAATCTTTAAGCTCAAGTAAATTTTATTAAAAAAAAAAAAGAATGGAACATATACTACATGAACATAGGAAATCTTCAAGAATCAAATAACATTTATCGGCAAAAACTGGGAAAGCAACACCAAATTTCCCAACGTTACAAAAAATCACAAGCAACTGCTAATGATGAGAAAAATATAAATTAAAAATAAAATTTATCACAAAGAAATTATATTTTATAACCTTTATATACTTAAAATATAACTAACTGCAATTAAAAACCACCATAAAACATTAATTAAAATAAACTGTAAACTGTAATTAAAATAAATAAATAAAACATATAAAGCGTTTATGAGTCATTATCTACACCTGCTTCCTCTCATTCATATACATAAAATGTTGTTTGGTGTTCTATCAAAAAAAATTTATCAACGTTTTTGTAAGTTTACAAAAGTGATACTGACGTAATGCAGATAAAAAAAAAAACAAATTAACAAATATTCCTATTTAGGAACATTTAAATTTCCGTTGGGTCAGACCCTGAATGAACTAAACTCAGAATGAATATCTTCAAAGTCAACAACTGTTGAGATTGTGTGGTAAAGGGAAATTTAGAAAAATAAAGTCTGAAATGTGTTTTGCTTTTGGATGGCTTTTTGAAATTGAATTTTCATGACAAAGAATTTATTCTTAGTACATATAAAATGTTTTTTTGATTAATCAGTATGAAAAGTGTATTTTGCATACTGTTGTTGTTTGATTTAATTATAAATTTTATTATTTAAGAGAAGGGCGATGTTTACAAGGTATTATTATTTGAAAATTTTTAAAAGGACCGTTTATGAAGATATAAAATTTTCTTTAAAAAATAGATCCGTTTAAAAGCATATATAATTTTAAATACTTTATTATAATTAAATTAAATGGCAGAAATTGAATTTGATAAAAAAAAATTTTTTTGAATAAAAGACATTCAAAGTGTCAATTAAATAGTTTTGCAACAACGTTTATTGTTGCTTTATTTGAAAAAGTAACGACTGAGTAAAAAAGTGTGCTTATTGCTTGTAAAGAAAACGACACAAAAACCAAAAGAGTACAATACAGGAATAATTAGGAAACACGACCAAAAGATACTACCGGTTTTCGCTACACGCAAGTTGTTATAACAAAACCATCATAGCATTCACAAATCAAAAACTCTGTAGTGTCTCACATTTAAACCTCTCAAGAAAATAAATATAAAAGAAGAAAAAAAAATTACTGTTAAAACGTTGCTGATTCTCTCATGTGTAACACTATTTTGAGGCATCATTGTTGTTCCTCAACATGATTAATAGAGAGGTGATGCTTTGTGGGAAAATTTTGAGGATAATAGAGAGTTTTTGCATTCCGTATTTTGGACGTCCGTTAGCTTTTTCTCCCTAGCGCGCATGCTCATAGGAAATTGCGCATGCGTATCTGTAATAATGTTTCCTATGAGCATGCGCGCTAGGGAGAAAAAGCTAACGGACGTCCTACGGTAACTAACATACGGTATGCAAAAACTCTCTAATGTCACGCATTTCCGCGTACTATTATAAAAACTCCAAACTGGCAATTTAATCGTATTTTTTTTTTAACACGATACACTCTAATTAGAGCCTATTGTTTTTTTCAAGGTAGTGAATAACTTACATACAAAGGAAGGAATCAAGCCATCGATTTTTTAGCTGTCTTGTTATAATAGCACACTAAATAAAATATATATTTATGTATATTTATATATTCACTTGTTATAATAGGACCATAAATAAAATTTTATTAATAAACCAAGAAATTAATATTACGATTGGTATATAGAAATATAATTCTTATTTCACCTGCTGTCATATTTACAGGAAAGTTAGAACTATGAAGATCGTACTCCTAATTTTCATAATCTAAAAGACAAATAATTTTCTGTAAATGGTAATGAATTATTACAAGGAAAATATACATAGATAAAAAAAAGAATATAAGGCAATAATGAGGCTCTATCTTATATAAATACTTTTAATAAAGGGTATGGTACGATGCAAAATTAAGTCCAAATAAATAAATTTGGAAATAAAAACATAAGTACACTCATGTCCATAAATTAAGGATAATTCAGAATCACACAGAAATTGAACTCTAAAATAAAAATTTCACCTGTAGAATTATCACACACATCTTGAAGAAGAATATCAAATTACAGGAAACCACCAGATGGCGCGGATAGTACGTCACAATGACGAGAGTGTAAGAGAGGGGGTATGTAAGGAATGGTGACAAAGAAGTAAAATTGTTTACAAGCCCTTTAAAAGCCTTTCAATGCAATAACCGCATAGTTATGGCACAAAGGAAGAATTTGGATGATTTTTACATGGTAGAATTATCGGACGACTGGAATGTGGACGTACCCAGCTGGAAGTAATCGAGGAATTTGGAATCGCCCAGAGTGTCATCTCCAGGCTTTGGCAACGATTCCAAGATGATGGTAATGTGAGTAGATGTTACAGCACAGGTCACCCCCGAGTTACAACGCCGAATGAGGACCGGTATTTAGCAGTTACTGCCAAAAGAAACAGACGGAGCACAGCATCAGACCTGTCTCGTCAGCTCTCTTCAGCTACCGGTACGACAGTTTCAAGACAGACCGTGTACAGACGCTTAGAGGCACATTGTTCTGTATGCTCGTAGGCTGTCAGATGTGTTCCACTTACCGCAACTCACTGTCGCCTGTGATTAACCTGGAGTAGAGAGCATGCATTGTGGACACCGCAACAGTGGTCTTGTGTGATGTTTTTCCGACGAGTCCAGGTTTAGTTTGCAGTCTGATTCTCGCCGGACTTTCATATGGAGAGCGCCAGGTACCCGTTACCACCAAGAGAACACCATTGAACGACACCGTTACGGTGGTGCAGGATGGCTCGTTTGGGGTGGAATTATTCTTGATTCCAGAACTGACCTGCATGTTCAGAATGTAACGATGACAGGCCACATCTATCGGGATGTCATTCTAGAACAACATGTACGTTTGTTTCGGGGCGCTATGGGTGCTGAATTTCTGTTTATCGATGACAACGTCCGTCCTCACCGTGCAAACATTGTAGACGAATGCCTTCAATTGGAGGATATCACCCGTATGGATTGGCCAGCATACTCACCGGTCTTGAATCAATAGAGCATGTGTGGGATATGCTTGGCCGACGAATTGCAGCCCGTCAACCCCCTCCCACCTGTCAATCGGAACTTCGGAGGGCATTGCTTGATGAGTGGTGTAATATTCCCCAAGATCAGATTGATAATTTGATACTCAGCATGCCTAGGCGTTGTAACGCCTGTATTGCATCGTCCGGGAGACATACTCCATATTAACCATCATACAACCATGTTATACTGTTTTTTGTAAATAGGTTCTTTTTTGAAAATTTGCTCCAGGAGTAAAAATTGCAATTTTTATTAATTATGTCAAACATATAGCATCTTTTTTTGCTCTTTACCTTTTGTTTAATAAATAGACTTTACAAATAAATCAAATTTGTTTTGCTTCTGTCTCTTTCTTTGCCTGAACTTCATTATCCTTAATTTATGGACATGTGTATTATTTTGGAAAATAATAAAACAATGTTTTGCTTACTTATTGATTATTGATAATAAAGATAGTTAGGTATTGATGGAAACATCTACTACAAAATAACCACTTAAACAACAATCATCACTCCTCTACAGAAATTAATTAAATTTTTTGAAAATAAAAAAATATATAAAAAATAAAATATTAATTTTAAACACAAAAACAAAATATTTTTGGAAAACTTTTATTGCTGAAAGCAAGATTCAATTAAGCTTCAGAAAATTATAATGATCATTTTGGAAATTTTCAGGCCAAAATGTGAAAATTTGAAATGTTTGATAATTTAATTTAAGACTCAGAGTGCATAATCTGCCATAATTATTGTTATGAAACTGATGGTCTGTGGCTTTTTTTCATAGTAATTTTCTAAGTTTTTTTCTAGTAGTTTTATAACTATATTTAGAATTGCATGATTTTGCCGGCTACGGAAAACAAATATTTTCAATTTTGGTAAATTTAAACGGGAAGAGTGTTACAAATAAATACAAGAAAATATCCCAATCACAAAACAGTTATTAAACGTTATTAAATTGTAAAGAAAGAATTGAGTTAATTAAAAAAAAATTTAAAATTTTAGTTTCAAGAAAATTTCTGATTAACTAACCAAAAATAATGGATGCAGGCGACTACGTAATGTAACGCCGAGCATCAAAATGTCGCTATATGGTTTCAATAAAATAAAATTTAAAGTTATAATTTAGCAAAATATAACTAATAACTGTTATTTCATGCGTTTTTATTCAAGTATCAGATAAAAAATAAGAAAATCTATGAAAGAAATAGTTGGGATTCTAACCGTAATGGTTTAACAATTAATTAGAATAGCAAACAAATGGACGAAACTCTTGTCTTATACACAGAAAGATAGTGCATAAAAATAATACGAATATCAAAATTTCGAATATTGTTCGAATATATGTTATTTTTAGAGATATAAAGAAAAAAAATATATATATTAAATTAATTAAAAATTTTCCAAGTAAACATTAAATTAATAATATATCTTTTTTAATGTTATTAAATAATTTAAAGTAAATTTACATATTTTAAATACACTAATTAATAAATCACATTAATTCAATTTTAATTTTACATTATATATATATATATATATATATATATATATATATATACACTCAAGAGCCAAAACATTATGACGACCTGTCAATAACATGTTGGCATTGGCGTTGGCGTATTATGTTGGCGTTAGCCATATATATATATATATATATATATTTGCTATATATATATCTATATCGCCAGCAGCAGTTAAATACCACCTGATCACGTGCCTTCCACGCATCCAGGCGAGTTCATTGCAAAATGTAGGGGTGGTCATAATGTGTTGGCTCTTGAGTGTATATATATATATATATCATGTACTATTTAATTTTATATGACTTGCAAGTAAGGTTATTGATAAAAATGCTGTGTATAAAAATACATTATCAGAGATCAACTCTTTATATATTAACAAAAATCTGGTTTACTGTATTTTAATGGTTTATCTACAGTTATGCACTTGTTTATAAAAAAACATGATTTAAAGAAGAAAGATGTAGTTTTCAAATACATATTGTTTTTTTCTTATTTAAGTGAAGTTTTTTTTTTACAATACCTATTATGCATAATCACTTACGTGGTCTATATCCAATATCTCCAAAACTAGGGTCATGTTCTACTACAGGATTTGAATTGCGTATTCCACTTCCCAGAACAGCAAAATTACAGTGTAGCCATAAATTAACTTTATAAAATGCTTTATATATTAATTAAATTTTCCTTTAAGTGTTGGAGGCACATGCAATTAGAACTAACGAACGGAATAAAACCAATTTTCACACATAAATTCAAGGAAATATGAGAAATTTAATCCTTTCAAAAGAAATCGAATGTTTCCTATAGGAAAGATTTTGGTGCTGTAGGCAAGTCCATTACTATGAAATACCGAAAATGGTTTGTGTAAAATTTTATCTCAGTTCAACTAATAAAAAATTTACATACTACTGTTTCCAACAGATAAGACCAATTTTCAATTTAAAATCCCCGGAGCTTATGGAATTTCAATTTTTTTTTTTTATTTTATAGGTTGCTGGCACTGTCTTTGACATCTGTGGGAAA
Organism: Caerostris extrusa; assembly: GCA_021605095.1. Classification (NCBI taxonomy): domain Eukaryota; kingdom Metazoa; phylum Arthropoda; class Arachnida; order Araneae; family Araneidae; genus Caerostris; species Caerostris extrusa. Next base: position 90,665 of record BPLR01002600.1, on the reverse strand, counting down.
TTTGACGAAAATATTCATCAGTGTTTGAGTTATGTTTGGTTTGTAAGACGCTAAAACTGATTCCGGCGATTTTTGAAAAGCCTGAAATTAATTGAGCAATTAATTGGAATTGCATTCAATTCCATTTGCGGAATCATATAGAATGTTGCAGGCGGCATTCGGTGAGCATTCCTATGTCGGAAAGAAATGTTTAGAAGTGGTATAAATAGTTCAAAGAAGGTAAAGAACGCGTTGAACCGCTTTGAACCGAGTTAGAGAACCCGTCTGGTCAACCATCCACCTTAACCGTCGAAGCTCAAGTCTAAAAAATTAAATATTTGGTGCTTGCAAACCGTCGATTTAAGATAAGAGACCTTTGCTGATGATATTGGAATTTCAAAAGGATCGTTCCATTCCATTTTGGGCCTCAAACGCGTCAAATCTCGATTGGTAACGAAAACACTGAATGCGCCAGCTCATACTGCATTGATTCTTCGTGACTTTTTCGCCAAAAATAAAACCCATATCGTTCCACAATCACCGTATTCACACCGTGCGAATTCTGGATATTCCCGAAACTCAAAAGACCCAGTTTTGAGTCGACTGAATAAATTCAATGTGAATAGCCGGGCGCTTTGAAGGCCGTCCCTGCCGATGGCTCTTTAGCATGCATTGAGGATTGGAAAAAAACGTTGCCATAATACATTGTGTCCGGAGGATTACTTTGAAGGCGATGAAATAAATTTGGAAGAATAAATAAAGAGTTTTTGAAAAAAATTTGGTCTTACTATTTGGGTACAGTAGTATCAAAAAGAATACATACAGTATACGCAACTTTTAAAATAATCTTTCATTATTTAAAATTAGAACCTCAAAATATACGAATATATGTTTTGAAGGGCACCAAAAAGAAAGAAAGGGATTTTTTCAAAAATTGTCAACAAAAGGGATGCATTCGAGGAAGAATTTCAAAAATAACAATTGAAATTCCTTTATATGAGTGTGGGAGGAAAGACGAAAAATCCTCACAAGCATTGCAACTGACGATGCAAAAAGCGGGGGCTTAAATCCCACTGAATTTTCTTTTTTTGAGTGAGCTTTTTTACCTTTTTTTGCTTTTTTTTACATATAACATAGGTGGGAAAACCTTTTAGCAATGAATCTTAATCCTTCTACATTTCAGACTAATCCCATAATAAAATAAACCTGGTATAACATTGGTTTAACCGGTTTATACTGGAAATAATTATACGTTTAAATTCTGGAAAACACTTAAAAGGCGCATATTTTAAATACCGCATTTTCTTTCACATTTTCCTATGTCAATAATATTTCATAATTGGATTTACAAATATAAATTTATTTAGATGGAAAAATCAATGTTTGTTATTTATAATTTTAACAAAGAACAGAGGCGGAATAAAATTATATTATCAAATATATGTTGTTATTGTTAATATGTTGGATATTATCAAATATTTTATAAATAATTTCCTTTCTGTGACACAAAATATACCTGTACAAATTTAAATACATTTTTAGAAAATATTACATCTGATTTAAAACATACGTTGATCGTAATATGAATTAATTTCTATATAAAGATGACAAATATTCTATATTCTATATAAAGTAATATAAAAAAAATTTTAAGTCAATTCCTACTTTTTTCACTATATTGCAGAAAGTCCTTTATAAACAATTTTTATTCAATTTTTTAAGTTTATTTGGCGCCATCTATCTACCAATACTAATATCACATGTGATATTAGTATCGGAACTTTAGTATGCAACTTAAATATAAAAAAACTGAAATTAATTAATTAAATTTAATTACTGAATTAATATTTGAAAAAACTGTATTAACATCAGTGTCATCCACTACAAGTTCAAAAAAAAATGTATTTGAACTTGAGTGGATGAATAAAAGTATTTTATGAACGATTGAAAATTTGAGCAATATACACTCAAGAGCCAAAACATTATCACCACCTGTCAATAACGAGTTGGCCCACCTTTGGCGCGCAACACAGCTTCAACCCGCCTTGGCATGGATGCCACAAGTCCTTGGTAGACGGCCGGAGACAGATTGTACCAGATGTTTAAGTAACGGTCACGCAAATCGAGATATTGCGAATTGGTGGTCTTTGAACTCTGAGCTGCCGTCCCAGGACATCCCAAATGTGCTCTATCGGATTGATATCCAGTGAGTTAGGCGGCCAGGACATTAACTGGAATTCAGCATCATGTTCCTGGAACCACTCTAACACAATTTTAGCCTTGTGACAAGGGGCGTTGTCCTGTTGGAACATTCCATTTCCAGCTGGAAAAACTGAGGCCATGTAAGGGTGCAACTGGTCCTGCAATGATGTTCAGATACCCTGTAGCATTCATGGTCTGCTCTACCACAACCACGGGTCCCAGAGACCCCAAGAGAACGTCCCCCAAAGCATAATACCGTTACCACCGGCCTGTGTGTATGATCTACTGTACATTGAGGGAGCAACTGTTCGCCTGGAAAGATGGCGTATCCTGACACGGCCATCGGCGTGATGAATGACAAACCGTGATTCATCTGACCAGGCAACTCTCTCCCGCTGATCCATGGACCAGTCACGATGTTCCCGGGCCCAGCTCAGGCGCAGTTGGCGATGACGCTTGGTCAGCAAAGGCACACGAGTGGGACGTTTGCTGCGTAGCCCCATATCCAACAGTGTCCGCTGAACAGAGTGCTCCGATACTATTCTACTTGGCCCTGCATTGCATTGGGCTGTCAGCTGAGCCACTATCTGACTCCGGTTTTGCTTCACCATCCGAGACACTCCGAGTCTTTTTCTTTGATAGCGTGTGGACGTCCAACACCATGTCGTCTAATGCTGGTTTCACCGTCATTCATCCACTTTGCATAAGTACTAACAACTGTAGATCGCGAACAACCCACGAATCTTGCAGTTTCGGAAATACTTGTTCTGAGACTTCGAGCCATTACAATCTGCCCTCTATCAATGTCAGCTTAGATCCGCAGCCTTTCCCATCACACACAGAAGTAAGTGAAAGAATGATTCTTTAGACTCTCCAGCAGCAGTTAAATACCACTTCCACCTGATCACGGGCCTTCCACGTCATCCAGGCGAATTCATTGCAAAATGTTGGGGTGGTCATAATATTTTGGCTCTTGAGTGTATATAGGGAGAGTGTGAGCTAATAGAAGGAATTAAATAAAGACTTTTATTTAAAACTGTGATTATAATGAATTTAACACAGAATGAAATGATTTTGCCCATTAATAATTTTAATGCAAAAGATTAGAATATAATATTGTATTGCTTACCTGCCAAGTACTCGAACCGTGGTACCAATTCATATCCATATTCATAATCGATGATACGTCTTATTTTTCCATGTCGATCTAACGGGAAAGAGTAACACAATAGGATAAAGAAAATCAGAATTTGAATAATCAGAAAAAAATGTTATTATAATATAATTCAATAACATGCATTAGTATTAAATATTGGGGATTAAATACATGAATTAAATATTGTATCATTAAGATATTATTTGAGAATAATTACAATGTATGAAATAGCTTAAAAGCATACATCAAAATTTAGTTTTTATGTTGATATATGTTTCGTTTTTCATACTGAATAGAGTCTTTTTGTGTTGAGAATTCAACCTATAATACTACAGTAATCTTATATATTGTGAATATTTATATTCTGAATTATGGAAAAGTTCTTGAGATATTGCAACTGGGAAGGTTTCTGCTACTGAATTTGGTACTTACACGCTTAAAATAACTGACCAACTTGAGCCAAAAGTCTTTTAATAATAATTTATGAATTTTTTTATTAATTTTTTATTTTTTTTAGTGTTAAATTAGTATATAAAACATTAGCATTCGTTAAAATTAAAATCTATATATGATTGTGTTTTTGTTAAAATTTGGCAAAAATTGACAAAAAAAAAAATGTAATTTTTGACATGTTTTAACGTGACTTTTTGGTTTTTTAAATGTAGATATGTATGTTAATTATACATGAATTAAACTAGAAAAAAATTATAATATTCTAAATTATAGCTGAGTTATACCAAATCGAGACATTCAGAGCAAAAGTACAAGAAAAAGACTGATGATTTTAATAAAAATTCTAACAACTCATTTCTAAATTAATGTATTTTAAACCTTCCAGTTCAATGCATACATAACATCAATAAACACATAGTTACAACTTTATAAAATTTTGAGAATTATTGTAACAGTTCTGATTGTTATTGTATGGAGATGTAGTGAAAATATAGATTTTCAGAAAATTCATTTTAAAATTTTGAATGCATGAAATCAGTATCTTAATAGATGGTAATTAAACAGCTACAGTGTATATATATATACTTCTAATGACTAAAAACCCAACTTAAAGTTGTATTTCTAAGTTGAAGATCTAATGTTTAAAATAAAACAATAAAAAATTTCGATTTTTTTTTTTTTTTTTTTTTTACAAAAAATTGTGATTTGAATTTTGAATATGATTTGAATACACTGAACCAAACGAATAGCATCTCTGTATCCAGGGAGGTGTTATTGAAGATGTTGGTTTTTAGTCGGCATCAAAAAATCCTTTCCGTTTAGTAGCAAAGTGAAAAGTGAGTTGTCAAGTACTATGCCTGAAAATTGCTATGCAATCCAATATCAAAACCTACCACAAAAAGTATTGCTAAAGAAATGGGTTGAATACACTTAACGGATTTAAGGGTGGAACGACATAGAAGATGAAATTATTTAGCATTGCAAAAAGGAAAGAAAATAAATTCTAATTAGTATAGGGGTTCTGGAGAAATTCGAAAAAATCTACATCAATAACATATCAGATCATTTTTGTATAAAAATTAGTCATAATGTAAGAAACGTTGGGCCTTAATCAAACAGTACCCTTAAAATTTCGATGATTAAGTATTTGAATCACATTTTTATATTTTTAAGAAAAAGTTAATAAAATGCACAAGAAAAATTGGTATACTAACTATTATTTAATTACTTACCTTTATAAAACTTTCCAACAGGGACACTTCTACGAATCCAAATCATTTCAGATGCATCTGTAAAAAAAAGTATTATCATGAAAAATAGCTCGATATTTAGGAACATTTCTGTAAACTTAGAAATGACTAGTAAAATCTCGATTTTTATGTCTGTATCTACAGTGGCATACAAAACTTAAACACTGATCTATTTTTGAGCAAACAGCCACGAAATTGTAAAAAACTGTGGTCACTATCATGGTCATCAACTCCATTACTAAGGTTATTGGAATGCAAATATCAGAAACAAGACATCACAGGTGATAAAAAGGCACGCAAAACGAGTTCAATCACCAGTGATCTACAGTAAAAAAAATCAAACCGTAAGTCGCTCTTAAAGACATTCTCTGCTGGTTCAAGTAAATTCACCATGCAATATGGTTAGAAGAAACCATCTGGATGACTTTACACATGGCAGAATAAAAGATAAGAATGAAAAAGGGTGTAGGTGAAATTCACATTGGAAGAGTTCCGAATCGATGTAAGTATCAATTCACGAGTTTGGATTACCTTTCAACATCGTGAATTGGTCCGCTTCAACTGTAAGACACACATGTCGTTCGTACTCAGATATATCGCGCAATGCTTGACTACAGTGAAACTAAAGAACGCTAGGCGCTATTAAAAATGTTCTCTGCTAATTCACCTCCAAAAGCTTCGATTCTACAAAAAATGTTAATTCACGAGTTTGAAAGGCCTAATAAACTACAAGTTAAACTGTAAGACAGGTTAGACAAAAGAAAGGGATTTAAGCTATAACCAGATCTAATTGGCAAACACATAATTCATAATTACTGTACTCATTTATATATAGATATATAAAGTGAGTAGAGCAAATTAAGAAAGCTGCAACACTCCATAAAACAATAATCGTCATAGCACCTCACTGATAGCTGGATTAAAGAAGATTTACAGGAACCATGTTATTTACCTGTTAAATAAGTGGATCTAAGTCAAATAAATCTAGCAACATATTTCAAATACTTGTGTAATCCAAAATTCTTCAGTCCATCAAAAGGTAGAAAATGAAGCTAATTAATAACATTTCAGTAATGTAGCTGATTTTATAAAAAATTTGATTCATATAGCAGCTTTTGACATATTTTCTGATATACCTCTTTAATTTTATACATATGTATATGTATAAGTATCAATCATGCTTGATTTGCATAATCTTATATAAACTAGGGAACAATTTTTTTTTTTATTAAGCATTCAAATTGAAATTAGTTTGAATCTACTAAAAGGAAATCATGAGGACAATAAAAATACCAATGTTTTCCCGTTTTTGATATTTAACAATCAACTAAAGTGTAAAACCATTATCTCTAAATTTAAATAAAATCATGCAGATATTAATTTCTTTGATATCATTGTCTCACTGCAATTTTAACTTAGTTTTAACCTTACAGTATATTAATAGGATATTCAATTTTTCTATGAAAACTATGAATAATATATTCTTTATTAAGATAAATTTAATTTTTAAGTCTGATAATGTTCATAAAAACGTTTTAATCAAATTATTTAATTACTCACCGTCTGATGCACGGTTGGTCTTACTACCAAAGCGTCCTTCACTTCTAATCATACCACCCTTACCACTGATCCTGCCACCAACGGATCTATTTGCTCCTGAAAAAAAAATTAGGAGGAAAGCTATTAAAAATATATGTGATTATGACTAAATATAGCATAGAAATAAATTTAATTTAAAGTATCCGGGAAAAACGTAAATATATCAATGTACTACTGAAAAGTAGGAAATAGTAAGTTTTAATACAGAAAGGTTGGATATCTTTGTTAATGAATTCTATGATTTTTTTTTTTTTTTTTTTTAAATATCTTTCTTTCGACCTTGGATAACAACCACTTAATTGAAAATAAATTCTGCAGACTGTGCATAATTAAATTTTCTCAACTTTGACTTAAAGTTTGACTTTAAAATCAGGGATGCACAGATTTGTGAAGATCGCCGTCCACCCGTACACACTACAATTTGACTGCATAAAAATAATAAAAAAAGTAATAAAACAAATTAATTAAAAAACACAAGTGTTATAACAAACTGTATAACTTATACATTTTAAAAACAAACATTTATAAGAATTGAAATTCACTCACAAATTCCAGTTTATCATGGGTGAATATTTGATGCTGGGCCAATATGAGAGCCTGCCAATGCTCAATAACCCAAGGAATTTATGAAACAAGGGGACAGAATATTACAAGAACTACCAATTAATAAGTCACGGGAATATACCAAAGTTGGATATTCCTAGAACTTCATTAAGAAGTCATTGTTCACAAGAAACATTACAAATCAATAGCCAATGGAATATACCAAAATTATATTGTTGATATTAGGGTATATATTGTTGTTGTTATTTACTGTTAGGCTGTTTACTGTTTACTGTTACTATATGCTGTTCGTTCTGTTGCTATATGCTGTTCGACTATATACTGTTGCTATATAATGCTCGGCTGCGTACTGTTATACTGTCGCAATTCGATTATAATGTTGCTATTTACTGTTCGGCTGGATACTGTATACTGTTACTATATGCAGTTCGGCGGTATACTGTTATACTGTTGCTATTCGGTAATACTGTTCGGCTCGATACAGTTATACTGTTACTTGGTTATATTGTTTAGGTACAAACTGCTATTCCGTTGCTATTTGGCTATATACTATCACTATATTCTGTTCGACTATGTATTGTTGCTATTCAGCTATTATTTGGATAAAGTCAAGATTTATTTTATCCTGCATATTTCTTGACAATGTTATCTAACCCCTAACACCAATATAACATCATGTTCACACATAATGATAAAAGATGCATTTCAAAATACTGTATGTAATATTATCCCATTAATCACTCCACAAATATCTGAGATTTAAACCTTACTTTATCTAGAACTGATTGATTTGTCTAGGACAAGTAGAAAACTAGTTCATGTTTCTTTGGGGAAAACTAAGCAACCCTCCCACAAAGAGAGACTATTTTCATATTTATAACAGTTAATCTTACAAACTTTTAAAATAACTTTGAAGACATCAGTTTTGGAAAAGATCATGCAAAAACCACTAGTTTTGACTTTACTCCTTCGATGAATCAATAGATTCTGTCTCCGAAGTAAACTACCTTGGACTCGACCAAGACAAGCAAAAAGCACCTACAGAAAACATATAACGTACATCAAAGGTAAAATCTAGAACAGCATCCATCTAATCCTCTTAATGGTCTTTGCCGTCAACTGAATTACAAAGCATCATCAATTTCAGAATGGAATTTAGGTGTTGTGATTGTATAGCCGTTAGACTAAAATACATGCCATATTGAAATTGATCCACTTATTGAACTCGGAAACTGTATTTTGTGCTGTTTCCAAATTCAGTTTTCAAGAGAAAATATTCCTATGGTTTTTCCTTTGTGGCTAATTTTTAATTAAGCATTGGTTAATCAGTTTGATCACGAATTGATTTTTTCATTAATTCCTAAGGAATAAAAATTTCGCAAACACATTTTTTTGTTTTAAAAAACCATTGCAAATCAGTCAGATTAAAAGCACTGTAAGAACAAACTGTGGTAAAAGAAATGTCCACTACTTACCCCACTCTAGGATAATTTTCTGCTTCAAAATCTCTTACAGCATAATCAACTCCCCCCTCTTCAGGAGGAGCAGCCATCTAGGATTTTTCTGCGTCAAAATCTCTTACAGCATAATCAACTCCCCCTCTTCAGGAGGTGCAGCTTTAAAAAACAAGTAATATAAATAAAAAATTTTAAAGTCAATTCCTAGTTTTTTTTTTCACTCTATTGCAGAAAGTCCTTTATAAATAATTTTCATTCATTTTTTAAAGTTTATCTGGCGCCATCTATTGGTAGATACATACAACTTAAATCTAAAAAAAAAAATTAATGAATTTAATTTAATTAATGAATTAATATTTGAAAAAACCGTATTAACAACAAGTATCATCCACTACAAGTTCAAGAAAAATGTATTTGAACGTGAGTGAATGAATAAAAAAGTGTTTTATGAACGATTGAAAATTTGAACAAGATATATGCAGGGGAGTGTGAGCCAATAGAAGGAATTGAATAATCCATAACTAAGCAATTAAATCAATGAAATCTCTAAATTAAATGAGTAATTTCATTTTGAAGTAAATAAGTATTTTTAATGAGAATTCTCTTCGAATTCATACATACTACACATTGTATGTATATATTTCACATCGACTGAACTAGACATTTCCGCTGGAATAATGCAGCAAACAAAAGAACCAAAAAGATAAAATATCCCTTAGTACGCCTTGAAATACTGAAATTATATGAAATATTATTCCTTATCTCTTTGAAATATTCCTTAGAATGCTGGATCAATTTAACAAGGCAGATTTTGCTTGGAGAGAAAATAGGAAACAAAAAAAAGGAGAGACTAAGTTTAATCAGCCATGCTTTTCGAACAAATTTTACAAATCTCATTTTTCTTCCTATGGAGTTGGTTTGGATACATATAGAGACTTTGCCTGAAGAGAGGAAGACAGTCAGTGGATAGAGTCGGTTCCTCCCCATTCCTCTATTCTACTGCAACTGGATGTAATTCAAAATAAAGCAACTAGTCATCAAATATTAATTTCAAACTCATATCAAGTCAAAATTTATCAGTCTAAAAAAAAATGTGCCATATATATCTAAAAGGTCTTTTAAAGCCATCGCGAGCTTAGTCGATAATTTGCAATCTCCAGTCAGCGAAGTCTTTTCACTTTTGAAGATCGTACAATTTGATTTCTTGTACATATTATAGTTCGTGCAGTTATAATTCAAGATTCCTTACACTATTCTAAACGCATTGTTTGCATAAAAACCCAAATTTTTTCACGACAGTATTCCATATTTGATGAAGAGAATTCATTTGCTTTGATACAACTCTAGTTAAACACCACGGACAATGTCATCTAGCTGCTGCAAGGATGATCTATTAAAATACTTTTTCTCGAATAGTTTATTATCTTTCTGAGCCTAGTTTTACAATAGGACTTTAGTGTTAGTGTTTTTATTTATCGTGTTATGTTGCCAAATGTTTTAACTGATGATTTGTAATCAACGTAAATCAAAAGTATCATTTCTACCAATGTCTTATGAATAAATAAACAAAGCAGTAATTCAAATTGCAAATACTTTTACAAAGGAAAATTTTTTTCATGAGCTAGATGTTAAATGCCATCTTCTTTTTCAAGGGTTTAATTATCATGGTTTCCGGAAACCATATTTGTGTGTACGACAATAAATTATTTCATGCATAAAAAATGGCTGTTTGACAAAACTGTATTCCATTAATTTTGTTATTTTATGAGATTTTTAAAATCTCTCAAGATTTTAACCACCTAGTAATTTGAAAAATAAACAATGTGGTTGTGAATACATATCTTGTTTTGAAATACATTAGATAAAATTTAAAGTTATTAAATTCATGTAAAATTTGGAAAATAATTTGAAAAATAATGATTTGTAATACCTTAAAAATGTTCCTTAAGTATACAAGGTTTAGTATTCTACTTCAAATGATACATTTCAGATATTTCAACATTGTTATGTAAATAAATTTGACATCTTAATATAATTCACAAAAATTTAAAATTTAAATTGTAAATGCACATTTTATTTAAATTTTATAGGAAATATCTCATCATTTTTATGCTGAAAAATTGTCCGTATACTCATATTCTCTATGAAAGTAATTGATAATGCAAACTTTTAATGCAAAAGAATAAATATCAGATAAACTATTTATTCATAAGTATGCAAATTCTACAAATACTACTATGAATAACAGATTTACAAATGAATAATAAGGGTGCCATGGATGTTTGTAGTGGTTCGGAATCCACTTTAAACAGTAGGTCCCAGTTTAATAGGGACGTAGAGCGTTGTGGGGGTAATGTTACTCATGCCCGTAGCATGTCTTCAAGCTTCACGTGCCCCTTGGGTATTGTAAAATGAGTAACAGCCGCGCAGCCCTTGCTTATGGCATAAAGATTAATCATCTCTGTATTGCCAGCTGTAGTAGAACAACAAATTAATAATATATATGTTACTTACCTTTTCTTGCATTGCCCTTGCTGTTTTTTTTTTGTTATCATATATTTGATCAGGAAGGGTTACATTTTTATATATCACTGAAACATAAATATGATAATTGTTGCAAAATTAAGCAGAAAAAAAAATTAAAACTAACACAATTTAAAGAAAAATTAATTACTGCTGGATTTAGTGAGATTCGTGAGATCAATAACTAAATTACAAATAAAAACTAAAATATGTCAGGCGTTCCTTTAATAGTACTCTTCTTATAATTAAAAAATAAATTGTTAGATACTTAAATGGCTACTTCTGAAACACGTGAGGCCTCCTTTTTCTTACGGTACATCAAAAGCAGTATCCAAATGAACAAACAAAGCAAATTAGTGCTTTCTGCTTAATTTTCAAAAGTAATTGCTATGCATTTGAGCAGTATAAGAGGAAATACTATTACAATCTCTATCAAGTAACCTCGTTTCTCAAATCGATGAATGCAATGCGCATAGTTTTCAGATACAAACTTTCGTTTCTCTGACATATGGAACACCTCTGGACCATGATTAGGTTAGAACAATGTTTATACATTCACCCTTCTTTCCCCTTTTTTTGTATTAAAGGCGTCAAATATACTTGAGGCTACCTTGAAATTTCCACCGCCTTCTAGGTGGTTTGTGTCACACACTTTGCGAATCACTGACCGAGATGAATACAGCAACAATTTTTAAAAAAAAAAATTCACATCATAATAAAGTGAAATAATATCATGCTAAACATTTATTAGACAATAAACACACATTGTAGTTATTAAAAATAAAGAAATAGCATTTTTCTGAAATTTCTGAAGTAATGTATTTTAGCAGTTGCATATGATGGCATTAATAATCTGATCTTCAATTAAATTCATCCTTTTTTTTTAAACATTCGAATTGACACGATTGGAATTAAAGTTATGAAAGATTTCGCTACAAAGCAAGCTATCTATTCTATTAAGAATAAATAACAGTTGGAAAGGCGAAGGAGATTAATCTTATTTCATATTCTCAATTTCTTTACATATGCATATGCATATATATATATTGTCTTTATATATGCTATCTGCTTCTTTATTTTAGATTGCAACACACCAAACACACCTAAAAATGACAATTAATTAAAACAATTCTTGGAGGAAAACTAAAAATTAATAATACATGCCATAAGTATAATAATAAAATGAATATATTAATTTTTAATAATAACCAGAAAAAAATCCTCCTTTAATTAATGCATTCAGAAATATATAAAAAAACTTGCAGCTTGAATTAGAAAAATAAATAGATATGTAACAATATTAATATATGAAGAAATTTAAGTAGACATTTAGAAGGAAGAAAATTTTTTAACATTACTTTACTATTCCTAAAACCCACTTATTATAATTGATTGTTATAGCATATAATTAATACATAACATATACTCAAGAACCAAAACATTATGACCACCCCCTACATTTGAATGAACTCGCCTGGATGACGTGCAAGGCACGTGATCAGGTGGAAGTGATATTTAACTGGTATTAAGTGGCGGTATTCATCCATGCCAAGGCGGGTTGAAGCTGTGTTGCGCGCCAAAGATGGGCCAACTCGTTATTGACAGGTGGTCATAATGTTTTGGCTCTTGAGTGTATATACAATCGATTGTTATAACATAGATTCATTCACATAATCTTAATGCGGATTCAGCGTTTCAAATTATTATTTTTTTCCAATTAGAAATATTTTTGACGTAACAAATATTTTATTATTAAACTAGAACTGTTAATTATAAATGTGTCTAATAAGTTATAATGACACACTATGTGCTTAACTTCTTGGCCAATTTCAATAATATATATTTTATGGTAAATTTTTATATTAAGATATTTTTGTTATAAGCAAAATATTCGTACGATTTATTTCACACATAGATTATTATATCCTATGATTGTATAATACACAAATTAACTACTCATATAATGGAATGTTAGTTAAAAAATTTAAAAGGCCTTTATCCTACACATTTATTAACTTACCTTCATTTTTTAACGCTTCCTCTTCTTCTGAATTACTCATTCCTTCCCATGGTAGTAACTTTTTATGTGCATCTACAAATTAATTGATTTTAATAAATAAATATAAAATTATGTTAACTTTTAATTTTTACTATACAAAAGTAGATAGGCACTAAACGGCAATTAGTTTATTTTGCTTTGTTAGCAATTGCATAGTTCTTACTTCAGCTGCTGCTGCTGCTGCTATGATACAGGTCAGCAAGAGTCATAAGGGACAAGTGGATGTTAAATTTTACCCATTTCTGTGTCCACAAATATGATATAATGTCAGATATTTATTCGCCTATTAGAAACTTTATCATGATTTATACGGATACTTATCACTCACTAAATCTCAAAGTAAAATAAATATTAATTAAAAGTAGACATTAAACAAAATGCTCTCCTTATTCACTAACTTAGAAAATCTTAATAAGTAATTGAAAAGAAAATTTTCGATAACCACTTCAACAAAGTAATATCAAACTTTTTCTTCATCACGTAGTAACCAGGAACGAATGAAAGGATTACATATCAAATGTGGATCATAAAATAATAACAAAATGAAAATGAAGTAATAACTTTGAAAATTGCTACCCTTTTGAATATATTTTTCAATTAACTTAACAAATAACGCTCATTCAAAGGAAAATTTTGAACTACACTGCCCTACAAAAGTTAAGGAACAACCGGTTGTTTGTGTCTAATTTGCAAATGAATGAATGTAGAAACACCAAATTTGAATGACATGTGCACAAAACTGTTATGTATTGACTGCAACATAGAAGTTTGCATAAGAAAACTCAAAAATGATTTGCAACAAAAAAAAAAAAGCAATCTCGCTGGAAAAGTCTATTATTGGGAAAAATGATAATCACAGTTTTATGTGGTAAAATGTCATAGAAACATAACAAAAGCGAGTTTTAATAAGGCATATGCCCACCCTAGTTTGAATGCATTGGCAGCATCGACTTTCTATGGTCAATTAAGTTGTCGGTTACAGAAATGGGAAGCGAAGACCAGACACGGAGTAGGCTTTGTTCCAGCTCTTCTGAAGACCTTGGAGGACTACTTAAAAGCAGCAACCTGTATACCAAGATAGTCCCAAAAAATCCTCTATCAGATTCGGGTCTGGAGATAAAGCTGGCCATTCCACTCGCTCCAAATCAAGATTCTCAAAATATTCTTCAACAACTACAGCTCTGTGATGTCGTACACTATCATCCTTCAGAATAAAAATTGCCAATTGCACCGACATAATGGTTGAACATATAAATCAAGGACCTCATCCCAATATTTCAAACCAGTTACAGTTCCACCCTGAAACACAAGCAGGTCAGTGTGACCACCGAGTGATATCCCTTCCCAAACCATTATTCCACCACCTCTGTAACTGTATCTTTCAACAGCGTTGGATTGATGGTATCTGGTGCTTTGTTCCCTCCAGATCAGCAGACGTCCTGAATCGCTCTCCAGTGTGAATCTGAACTCGTCTGTGAAGAGAACAGGAATCCATCGCTGTCTGGTCCAGGAAACGTGTTCTCTTGCCCAAGATAAGCGGGCCTTCTCTGTTGTTCGTTGAGGGGACACGCACAATTGGTCGCCTTGCATAGAGACCTGAATTGTGTAGATGCCTTCGCACCGTACTAGCGGATGTTCTTTTCCCTGATGCTACTGAGTAGCCTGTAACAAGTTGCGACACAGAAATGCTTCTTCTCCTTCGGGCCCAAAGAGCTATAAAACGGTCTTCTGAGGTTTTGTAGCTCGTGGTCGACCTGGAACATGTCGTCTGGATAGAGGAGCTTCGATTTGATATTGATTCAGAGACGGTGGACCCCACTGCGAGACACATTAAGACGCCAAGCAGCATCAACCTGGGACAACCCCCCTTCCCATCCATCCGACAGCCCGCCACCTTAACGAATCGGACAAACGGCTTCTCTCAGACATTGTGGGACCCCACTGCCTATTGTCAACGAATCTGCTAACAAAAGTTGTAAATCAACAAAAGTTACAAAAGCCTGATATTTGCATATTTTCTCTCACTCATATATACTTGTTCTTTTCTATAAATTAAAAGTGGTAGTTATAGTTTTTGCACAAATTTGCATAAAGTTCTTTTTTTTTTCCTTTATATAAACTATAAATTTTATTGTAACTGCACTTTTTATTATGGGGAGCTTCGAAAAACTTGTAGTTCCTTAACTTTTGGAGACCAGTATACATAATAAAAGAAAACTTCTTAATAACTATTGCACTTTTTCCTTCAAATTGCACAGCGTCTGTCTGACTTAAAACCCCTAACAATTAATCGATTAGTCCATTTCCGCCTTTAACCCCAATCGTTACCCTTCCACATAATCGGTGGTCGAACTTATACTATTCTGCCCAAAACGTAAGGCCAATTATTTTTTTTCTCAAAACCTCTTTATTTATTCTTCCAACTTTATTTTATCGCCTTCAAAGTAATCACCTCCGGACATAATGCACTTTTGCCAACTTTTTTTTTGCAATCCTCAATGCATGCTGAAAAATCATCGGCAGGGATGGCCTTCAAAGCGCACGGCGTTGAATCTCTTCAATCGACTCAAAACGTTGTCCCCGGAATGGTGTATGGTGTTCACACAGATGTCAAGGACAGTGGCAGCAACTTAAAAAGAAAAAAAATTTAAATTCCATAAGACACGGAAATTTTAAATTGAAAATCGGACTTACGTATTGGACACAGTAATACTATCTCTCTAACTGAACCTAAAGTCTTTCTAAGAAATCCTTATGAGACCCGGCCTAGTTGCAATTTCGAGTTAATAACTTCTTCGGTGAAAGTATCGACTTTAATTCGATCTTTATTTTTTTAAGAGTATAGTATTATCAATGTTAAGTTGATAGATGCGCAGTAGATCTACCTCCCCGTGGTGCACCTGGTAACGCTTTTCAGTGGCTAAAAGACCTTCAACTTGGCATTATTTTAGATTAATGAACTCTGTTTCAGCATGTTTTGTTGTATTTTCTGTTCTTTTTTTTTTTTTTTTTTTTCTGTAACTGTTCATATCTGCCATTGGAAATAAAAAAGATAAAAATAAATAATAAAAAAATTTTAAGTTGATAAAATATCTTTTTACATTAATTGAACTAGGAAAAACGTTAGCCTCATGTTATCTCTGGCAACATTGCTTCTGTATGGCTGGGTTTCCTGCATGATGAAAATGTGAGTCACGCAGCACAGAAAGTTATGTATAAACAAAAGATTTGTTACAAATGCATGCATAATTGTTGCTTCGAGATGATGACTGCAACAATAAGACAACATACACACAAGTAAATTTCTTGGTCTCATATTTATTAAAAATATATGATAGTTTATTTACCGTGATGGCTTCCTTTTGAAAGCCTATATAGATCGATCTAAGGATCTCTATGTACTATTTGCATATAATTATAACCTCCATTTAGACCAGATGTACCTAAATATAATTAAATTAAATATTTTTTACACATAATAAAGTTACTCATATTTACCTGCATTTATTCTGACTTGATGTAAAATATATAGTAAATGTCTCTGTAATGTCAACTGCAATACAACAACAAATGAATAATATATATATGTTACTTACCAGAAAGATAATAGCCTTTTCTTGCATTGCGCATGCTGATTTTTCTGTTATCATATATTTGATAAGGAAGGGTTACACTTTTATATGTCTCTGAAAGATAAATACGATAATTGCAGCAAAAATTAAACAGAAGAAAAGAAGAAATTAAAACTGCACAATTTCAAGAAAAATAATTATTGCGGGATTTAGTGAGATGCGTAAGATAAATAACTAAATTACAAATAAAAACTAAAATATGTCAGGCGTTCATTTAATAGTACTCTGCTTATAATTAAATAAACATATTGTAAAATACTTAAATGACTACTTTTAATACACTTGAGGTTTTATTTTTCTCCCAGTACATCAAAGCTATATCCAAATGAACAAACAACGCTAATTATTACTTTCTGCTAAATTTTCAAGCGTAATTGCTATGCATTTGCGCAGAGTAGGAGGAAATAGGCAAAAGGAACACACATAAATACTATTACAATCTCTATCAAGCAATCCCGTTTCTAAGAGTGATGAATGCAATGCGTATAACTTTCAGATTCAAACTTTCACTTCCTGACATATGTAACACCTCTGCACCATGGAGTAAGCTAGATCTGGGGTTATGACTCCCTTCCTTACTGTCCCTTTTTCAATTCCTACTATTAGTTCAAACTCTCCCTATATATATTTATATGTCTTGTTCAAATTTCTAATCGTTATTAAAATACTTTTTAGTCATCCACTCAAGTTCAAATACATTTTTGTAACTTGTAGAGGACGTCACTTGATGCTAATACAGTTTTTCAAATATTGATTCATTCATTAAATTTAATTAATTAATTTTAGTGTTTTTAGATTTAAGTTACATGCATCTACCAATAGATGGCGCCTGATGTAAGAGGAAAATTTCAACTATTTATAAAGGACTTCTGCAATGGAGTGAAAAACTGTAGAAATAGATTTCAAAAAAAAATTTTTATATTACTTGTTTGTATTAAAGGCGCCAAATATACTTGAAGCTACTATCGCTACCTTGACATTTCCACCACCTTCTAGGTGGATGTGTCACCACTTTGGGAATCACTGACCGAGATGAATACAGCAACCAATTTTTTAAAATAAAGGATTAGATATTAAATAAAGGAATAGCATTTTCTGAAATTTCTGAAGTAATGTATTTCAGAATTTCATATAATGACATTAATAATCTGGATCTTCAATTAAAATCTTCCTTTTTTTTTTTTGTTTAAACATTCGAATTGACACGACCCTTTTGAACATATTTTTCAATTATCTTAACAAATAACGCTCATTCAAATGAAGATTTTAAATTACATAATATCAAAAGAAATTAAATAAAAAAAAAAAAAAAACTTCGTGTTAACTACAGAACTTTTTCTTTCAAACTACTTTTGCACAGCGTATGTCTGACTTAAAACCCCCAACAATTAATTGATTCGTCCATTTCCGCCTTTAACCCTTCCACCCAATCGGTGGTCGAATTATACTATCTCTCTAAGTGAACTATGATCTTTCTAAGAAATCCTTATCAGAGCCGGCCTAGTTGCAATTTGGGTTAATAGAGAGTTTTTGAATAACTTTTTTATCGTCCGATATTTTTTTCCTCTAGCGCATGCTCATAAGAAACATTGTGCCTATTGCGCATGCTTATCTGTAATACTGCACTACTGAGCTAATTCTATGAGTATGCGCACTAGGCAGAAAATTACGGACGATAAAAAACGTTATGCAAAAACTCTAATAACTTCTTCGGTGAAAGTATCAACTTTAATTCGATCTTTATTTTTCTTTTTTTATAGTATAGTATTATCAATGTTAAATTGATGTAATATCTTATTTACTATAATTGGACTAGGAAAAACGTTAGCCTGATGTTATTTCTGGCAACATTGCTTCGGTATCGCTGGATTGTCTGCATGAAGAAAATTCGAGTCATGCATCACATAGAAAGTTATGTATAAACAAAAGATTTCTTAGAGAGTGCATGTATAATCGTTACTTTGAATTGATGACTACAACAACAAGACACAAGTAAACAGTAAAGATACAACATATATGCAAGTAAATTTCTTGGTCTCATATTTAATAAAAATATATGATAGTTTATTTACCGTGATGTCTTGGTTTTGGAAGCCTATATAGATAAGGACCTACTGTTTGCATATAATAATCACCTCCCTTTATACCAGATGAAGCTAAAAAGAAATTAAATATTTTTTACAATTAATAAAATTACTCATATTCACCTATATTTATTCTCTTGATGTAATATATGTTAAAAACACAATGATAAAACAAAAGAAAGCAATAAAATTGCTTTCAGTCCCAAATTTCTATAATATCATTTAAATAAGTGCATAAATTATATGCATGGATTTGAAATTAAAACTTTTCTATAAAAATCATATTTAAAAAGTATTAACTAATCCTTGCTGGAATTTATTGCGAATACTGTCGAACAAATTGTGATTACACCTTAACGCAAAAAAATATGAAGGTAAATATTTTGAGAATATATACTGCAGGCAATCAAAAAGGCGAACACCGTGCATAAAAAAAAAAAAAAAGGGAAATTTGTTTTTAAATTATTTGCATTTGCATTTAACTGTGCTACCGAGTCACTACGAATTTAACCTTAAAGGATTTTCCCACAATGTAAGCATGTTGCCAAATCCCTTTATAGTGCCAAATTGGTGGTCACCAAACTGCCATTACTAATTGAACTTGGTCCGTAATTTATGAGGTTATTCTTTCTACGATAATCTAATTTTTGTGACAACCTGTCAGCCTCAAGGTTGTTTTTATGTCATTTAAGTAGTGACATTCCTTACTATGAGAAGTGCTGTCTTTGTATGACATTTTTCAGTCACATTGTGATATTTTCAGCAGCATTTCTCATCATCAAAATAAATAATACTTTTTAGTCAACATTATTTAATTATTGTTTAGTTTTATCAGTTAAATCTCATTTCTGATAATCACCAATTACAATTATTTTACATCTGCTGCTAAAGACGATATCTAATTCTTTGTTATAATACTTTATGCCCTACATGTGAGGAAATGTTATTGTATAATAATTGTGTATTTAATTATAATACATTCTACTCTTTATTATTTTGTGTCGAGAAATAATCCTACACGGAAGTAAAATACATTTTTAAATATTCATGATTATAATAGTATTCGAAATTTTTGTTTTTTATTAATTTAACATTTTCTCACTTTTTTAGTGAATAATGGAAAGAAAAAGAACATTTACTTCAAAACAGAACAACTTATTTGTTTTTTATAAAATAAAATATTTAAAACTCATGATTGTGTTTTTAAGTGAAATTTCAATGTACGGACTATATCTAAAGTAATCAGTACCTATAAATATCAGTAAAAATACTCAATGCAGTAATAGCATTTCTACAAAATCAAATTATTTTATTATTGCAAAAAAGAATGTCAATAGGGTTGTCTGAAACCTTTCTAGTAATTTTCATGATATTATAAGAATATAGAAATTAAGTTATGAATTCAGACAAAAATTAAATACATTGGAAATATTCAGGGAACTTAATGCAATTTTTAATTCCTTGGTAAATTAGAAATTTAAAAGTTGACAGTTTCATGATTACAAATTTGGAATTTACTTCATGCTAATATTCTTACATAAATAAAACTAATATTTTTATAGTTAACATCCTGAAAAAAGCATATTTTTTATATATTTCTAAATATATATTTTTATATATCTATTTTCATGTGTGTGAAAATATTTCTCAATTGAAAACTTAACACGTTTGTACTTACTTTCTGGGTGTCCTACTTTTACCACATCCTACCGAATACTCAGATTAGACTATTATGTAGGATTCTCTCCTTTAATTGATTAGATTGATATGTAATTGAAAATTGTTGAAATTTTTATAAATAACAATTGTAAACAATCGAATATATGCACTTAGAAAATTGCAAACACTTTAAACAACTTTCCTAATTGGTCAATTAGCGAAAAAAAAAATTTTAAACTGGTGAAAACGTTTTTAAAGAAATATTTCATTTATCAATAAAATATTCGATCAAAATAAAAATTGCTTTATCATATATATAATTCCATATAGTGTACAAAGGTATTAAGTGTTTCAAACTATACCATTTAAATATAATTTATCTTTGATCATTTTTTTATAATTCCCTTCAATTTATAAAAAAAATAATATAAATTTATATTACAATTTATAAATGTAAGATGTCTTAATGACACTGGAAACATTTAAACTTTATTACTATTTTTATACATATCAAATGTATTTTCTGAAAAATTTATTTTTTCCTTTACGATTTAATATATATATATATATATATATATTTTAAATTTTATGTTTTTGTTGTAATATGTTTACGCATAACATGCTAATGTTCTCCTTTATATAGGATATAGTTTTAGTGATCAGTTATGTTACAGTTTCTGGCGAATGTTAGTTCGATGATAATATTTTTTTCATTTCTTCATTGAATACAATAACGCGAAAACTTTTTTATTGTTGTAAGTGTTCGGATCATACAATATACAGTGTGTCTCAGCAAGACCGGATAAACTCTGCACAGCCGGATTCGTTGTTTGGAATACATAAAATGCCCAAAGAACTGTATCTCTACGACTCGTAGTTTTCGAGAAAAAATGCAAGAGAATATGTATGACGTCATATCCGGTTTAAAAAAAAAACTTTTATTCGAAACATGAACGTCAGTATTTGCATAAGTTTACATAGGAAGATCTTCGAAATGTCCCCGCGCATATGGAGGCAAGCGTGCGCGTACGCGGAATGGTTGACTGTACACGTTCTAGCAAAGTAGTGTCCACAAAAATAAACGCACTATGGAGACGAGCAACTAAGTCCATTTCTGAGTAACTGGGTCTCGATAAACCGATTCCCTTTAGATGGCCCCATAGGAAAAAATCTAAAGGGGTCAGATCTGAGGATAGTCAAATAACGGCTTGACGTCATTTCACGTGCCACATTATGGGAGTTGGACATTTCGAACATCTTCCTATGTAAACTTATGCAAAATACTAAAACAACTATTATAAAAAAATATTTTTAAAGTCAATTCCTACTTTTTTTCACTATATTGCAGGAAAGCCCTTTATAAATAATTTTCATTCATTTTTTAAGTTTATCTGGCGCCATCTATGGGTAGATATATGTAACTTAAATCTAAATATACCAAAATTAATTAATTGAATTGAATTAATGAATTAATATTTGAAAAACTGTATTAACATCCAGTGTCATCCACTACAAGTTAAAAAATGTGTTTGAACTTGAGTGGATAAATAAAAGTGTTTTATGAACGATTGAAAATTTGAACAAGATATATATAGGGAGAGTGTCAGCTAATAGAAGGAATTGAATAAATTTGCATAAGTCTATTAAAGTTAGCAAATGTCTAGCAAAAATGTTGATAAAGTTACTTAATGTCTAGTTACTATTTTTTTCAGTAACGATGTTCATGTTTCGAATAAAGGTATTTTCGTGAACCGGATATGACGTCATACACTTTCTCTCACATTTTTCTCGAAAACTATGGGTCGTAGAGGTAAAGCTTTTGGGCATTTTTTATGCATTCCAAACAACGAATCTGGCTGTGCAGAGTTTATCCAGTCTTGCTGGGACACGCTGTATAATTTTGATATGTTTTAAACATGAATTCACCGGAATCTAATTATGTTTTTAAGTTCCAAAGAACTTCCACTTTTTCTTGTGAGAATTTACTGAATTTTTTTTTATTATTATTACTATTTTATTATTGAAGTTGAATGAATGTATTATTTATTTGAATTCATACCTCTTTCTGCAACTGTTTCACCTGTTTCATAATCCCACACTGAAAATATAGAAATATTAGTCAATTTACTTTAATTAAAAATATTGTGACATTTTTGCTCTTGTTCAACAATATTTAATGTTAGCACAAAAGAAACTTTAAAGTCTATTTTGTATTTTGAAAAAAAAAATGCAATCAATTAGTTTTCCTGAACTATAATATCTGTATAAGGGTTTCGTGATCTTAGTTTGACATTTATAATAAATAATTCATAAATAGGTTTGTATATTTGCTTTTAATTGAACTAATGATTGAAAACACATGTATGTCTTCTGAAAATATGTATAATAAAATTTAAGTAAATCAAGTCAGATTTAATTTCAAATTAATTATTCTAAATGCCATATTTCATTTAAGGGGACCCGGTGGTCTAGAATATTAAAAAAATCGAATTTTTATTTTCGATATTTCGAAATTATAATCCTTTAAGAATATACTTTTAAATTTTTGTAATGATATTGACGATATTTTAAGTTCTACAGCCCATTTATTAGCAGGTCTGCGCAGAATTTGGTAAAAGGGCCGGGCTGCCCGAATGATTAGATTTATTGTTCTAGGAATGCAATTGCTCGGGTCTTCTTTATGCCCCTAAATATAATATGGGCAGGATTTTTATCACAAAGTCTGGACGGATGAAAATCCACAGCACTTATATTGTCCGGTAGGCCCTGAATCTTGGTATAAATGACGTAAAAGTGAAGAAGCTGAAGGTATTTAGGAAACCATTGAGCATCCACTTGCTCTAGATGATGAAAGCACAAGAAATATTGAAGCCGATTTCCGAGGATTTAACTGCCGATGATCTATAAAAAAGACGTCTCGGCACGCACAACAATAATGAAAGTTTCAATTCTCGTGTACGGCAACTTGGGGCAAGCAGCAATTTGCCGGCAAAAAAAAACGTCGACGTCGCAACATATTGTACATTTAATGAAGACTTCATAACTATATTAAAAATCATGGATGTAATGGGCATTAAAATGGGTCCACAAGCGGGGCAACTCGCCCGAAAAACGTGACGCTCGACCAATCTATACAGCCGATCGCTAGAGCACCAGTGACTCAAAGAGTCCAGAACAACTCGGAAAAAAAAAGCTGAATCCGAAGAAGCAGAAGAATATGAGCGAACAAAAGGGATATTGTATGGTGCTGGTATTACAGATTAATTGTAAGTACATATTTACATCCGATTTTATTGAGAATATGCTTACCTAAACTTCATTCGAAACTACTTTTTTTCCGCACGGTGTGAAGCAGAAAAAAACTCGGCCGATTCACCTCAAATTTTACTATGTTATTCAGTACACCAGTACCTGTCGCTGGTATGTAAATTTCAACAACGCGCCATTTTGTACAGTAGTACAACATACATACTACTACTATATCATAATTTAACAAATACTACAAAATAATTTAACTAATAAACGAATTTAAAATTAGTTAAAAGGAAATCAATGTTTAATGAAGGAATAGTTAAATTCAATCCATATATTCAATAGGAAAATTTGTTTGTTTTTTTTCAATAAAAAAGCAATCTAACCCTAATTGCAAATCTAAATTAATTCAAAACGATTTCTTAATGATCAAACTTCAAACAGTATGTATATGAAATATTTTCACATTTAATTTTAAATACCATTCAATATAAATTAGAAAGGGCCTGAATGACAGAGTGGCTAGCGCTCTGGCGCTCGGTACCACGGGTTTCGAGTTCAAGTCCCGGCCTTGCCATGGATGTTTGTAGTGGTTTGTAACTTAGTGGTTCGTGGTTCTTTAAATAGTAAGTCCCGGTCTAACATGATCGTAGAGCGTTGCGGGGGTAGTGTTACTCCGCATCCGTAGTTTATCTTCAAACTACACACCTCCTGGGTAGTGCTAAGTGAATAATGTCGGTGCAGCGCGTGCCCTAAGGCATTAAAGACAATTTGCTAAGTGTTTGCCAGCTGCATTAGAACAAAAAAAAATATATAAATTAGAATAAATATTCAGTAACTTACGTTTAGCTTTTAGAAGTTCCAGAAATGATTTCTCTCCTATAAATGGTGACCAACATTAAAGGTGTAAAAAAATGTTAAGAGAATTTTTTAGATTAAAATGAATGAATAAAAGTAAAATGACCAATTTACAGGCTTTATTAAATTATGATACAATAATTATTGTTTTCGATTAATATTACAACATAGATTTGTTGCATTTATACACAGACAGAAAAAAATCCCAACACCAAGAATTGTGTTAGATAAATGAAATTTGGTAGGCGTGTTTATACATCTGAAATCAATTTTCGCGCTTTTCGCATAAGTGTAGCGCTAGTAGTGCCACTCGGAACATGCAAATCAGGTTTGCTTTAAATGCGTGTTGTAATGTTCGTGAGCTTTATTGAACTTTTAAAATTTGACGTATTCAGTTTATGTTAGCCAAGAATGCCTTTAAAAGACGAAGAAGCCATTATCAATAGCTCACCGATTTTGAACGAGGGCGTATAATAGGGCTACGAGAAGGTGGATTTTCTTTCCGCGATATTGCAGAAAGACTTGGCCGGAATGTGTCCACTGTGCATGATTGTTGGAAGCAGTGGTCAAGGGATGGTACTGCCTCAAGAAGTTGGGGTTCCGAGCGGCCACGTGGCACAACTGAGAGGGAAGACCGCCGTATTCGGCGTACAGCTGTGGCGCACAGTACTGCGTCTACGGCAGAAATTCGAGCTGCAGTTCATACCACAGTGACACAACGGACTGTTAGAAATCGGTTATTTCAAGGACAGCTCCGAGCCAGGCGCTCTGTACTGTGCATTCTATTGACTCTAAGCCATTGCCGTTTGCGCTACCAGTGGTGTCAAGACAGAGCTCATTGGAGGGTGGAGTGGCGATATGTTGTGTTTTCGGATGAAAGCAGGTTCTGCCATGGTGCCAGTGATGGTCATGTGTTGGTCAGAAGGAGACCAGGGGAACGCCTGCAACCAGACTGTCTACAGCCTAGACATACTGGACCTACACCAGGTGTCGTGGTCTGGGGAGCAATTTCCTATGACAGCAGGAGCCCTCTCTTGGTTATCTCAAACACACTGACTGCAAATTTGTACGTCAGTCTGGTAATTCAACCTGTAGTGTTGTCATTTATGAAAAGCATTCAAGGGGGAGTTTTCCAAACAGGATAACACTCGCCTCATATCACTGTTGTAACGCAACGTGCTCTACTCAGTGTCAACATGTTACCTTGGCCTACGAGATCGCCAGATCTGTTTCCAATTGAGCCCGTATGGGATATCATTGGTCGACAACTCCAGCCTCATCCACAGCCAGCACTGACAATCCCAGTATTGACAAAACAAATACAACAAGCATGGAACTCCATACCACAAAATGACCTTCGGCACCTGTATGACACAATGTATACACGTTTGCAGACTTGCATTCAAAATTCTGGAGGTTACACCAGTTATTAATGTAACAGCATTTCACATTTGAAATGCATTTTCTTGATCTTAAATTAAACTGTACTCTTTAAAATTTAAACAATTTTTAACATGTTAACTAGACAAATGCATTGTTCGAATTTCATTACTCTACAATAATTTTTTTCTCGGCGTTGGGATTTTTTTTTCGTCAGGGTAGAATAGTAAATAAATTTGCATAAATAATAGAAATGATATATTTTCCTTTTATAGAAATTTTTTTCTTAATTTAAAACACCTCAATGAAATTGATTGATTAATACAATTCATTACAAATTAATTTTCATATATGTATGCATTACATATTTGACATGATTGAATTTACAAAATTATACTCATGCATTTTTTGATAAGTCTTGTATTGTAAGGTAATAATAGCATTTTCAAATTTGAATTGGAAAATCTTACTTATAGTTATATTTAATTTAAATTTAATTTATCAAATGTACGTTAAAACAATGTTTTTACTTAAATAATGTTGAATACTTTAACAAATAAGATATTACATTATAACAATTATAAAGAACTTCACTTAATCGTGTTTTGAAAGAAACTGCTACATTTGTATATCGTAATTTTAATTTTTAATCTAGTCTTTATTAGTAAATAACTATTTAATGTTCGATTGGCATCAGGAAGAATTATTAATTTTCATTTGCAGTTATTAGTAAATAACTATTCAACGTTCGATTGGCATCATGAAGAAATATTATTTTTCATTTCATCTTTACTTGAAAAAAAAAAATTCAGAAAAAGTTCTATGCGGTTTTATAAAATAAACTTTATCATTTTAAGATGGTTGAGCAGCATAGATAAATATTTTAAATATAACTTTTACGTACTGAAAATGCATTTATTATTATTATGGCATTTTTGCAATAATATATCAACGCACATATAATAATACTTCTTTGTCCAAAACGTAAGACCAATTTTCAATTTAAAATTCCAGGGGCTTATGGAATTTCAATTTTTTTTTTTTTTTTTTTTGGTTGCTGACACAGTCCTTGACATCTGTGTAAAATTTGATGTCCAAATATTCGTTAGTATTTGAGTTACGTTTGGCTTTGTGAGACACTAAAACTGATTCCGATGATTTTTGAAATGTCTGAATTCATTGAGCGAAGAACTTGCATTCAATTTTGTTTGCGGAAACCTATAGAATGTTGCAAAAGGCATTCGGTGAGCATTCCTATATTGGAAAGAAATGTTTACAAGTGATATAAACAGTTCAAGGAAGGCAGGGAATGCGTTGAAGATGAAGAGCCCTCTGGTCGACATCAACCTCAACCAACGAAGCTCAAGTCCAAAAATTAAAGATTTGGTGCTTGCAAACCATCGATTTACAATCAGAGACCTTGCTGATGATGTTGGAATTTCAAAAGGATCGGTCAATTCCCTTTTGGGCTTCAAACGCGTAAAATCTCGTACGGAAAACACTGAATGCGCCAGCTCACACTGCATTGATTCTTCGTGACTTTTTCGCCAAAAAATAAACCCATATCCTTCCACAACCACCGTATTCACACCGTGCGACTTCCGGCTACTCCCTAAACTCAAAAGACCACTCCGGGGACACCGTTTTGAGTCAATCGCAGAGATTCAACGTGGATCGCCGCGCGCTTTGAAGGCCATCCCTGCCGATGACTTTTGAGGATTTGAAAAAGTTGGCATAAGTTCATCGTGTCCAGAGGAGATTACTTTGAAGGTGATGAAATAAATTTGGAAGAATAAATAAATAGTTTTTGGAAAAAAATAATTGGTCTATACTTTTTGGGCACAGTAATAATAGGACAACTGAATTTCCCAGCGTTGTCTATAATTTCTTTTCTATTAATATATATAGTTTTAAATTGTTTCTCTTTTTTATTGTGGCTTGAAAGGAGAACCGTAGAATGGACTTTGCTATAAATATGGACAGTTCCATTTCCATTTAAAATAAATGTGATTTACTTTCTTAGTAAGTTAGCTGCTTTAAATATCGTAAGTGATTTGAAATTATATTAGCAATCACATCTGACTTGCCAGTATAAATAATTAAGAATTTATTGGTTGTCTCACTTATTATACATGCATTTCCTATAATACTCAATTACTGAAAATATTTTACATTCCGAAAACATTTAACCTTTATTGCATAGGGATGCAGAACAATTTTTATTAATATACTACATTCGCTGAATGAATTTTTTTATATTCTTATTGTTGAAATTTTTAAAAACAATGAAACATTTTTGAATCAAGATATATATTTAGAAAAAAACAAATTATTTATTATTTATGTAAAAAAATTATAATTTTACACAAAAAACCCATTCAGCAGAATAATGTGAATTTTACAAAAACAGTTTTGAATCGAAATATACATTTAGAAAAAACAAAATTGTTTGGTATTTATTTAAAAAAAAAAAAGTATAATTTTAGACAAACAAACCCGTTCAGCAGAATAATTTAAATTTTACATTAGCCAAAAATTGAGTTATAAATTAAAAATATATGTGAATGATCAATAATTAAGGTTGATCGAAAATAAATAAAGTTATTTCTAAGATTTCGAGCTCGAATAAATTGTTTTTTAGAAAACTGAGGACATTTAATTTAGAAAAATTTAAATAAAAATGATTTACCTGGGCTGACTACCACGCATTGTTCTATAAAATACAAATACAAAATTACAGAAACAGTCAAACAGCACTAAGTTAATTAATATAAACTCCTTTGCATAAAAAAAAAAAAAGAAAAACACTTTCAATGTAATCCGATTACCTAGAAATTTAACATTCAGATTTCATTCGTTATACTAACTATACAAATTATTCAATTTCTACGATGAATGAATGCTGACTTCGGTAAATAGCTGAAGTGTTACTGCACAAATAGTATTATAAAAATCTGGTAGCAATTACGAACAATTCATCTTTATTGTAATTATTATTGACTTACCCTGGGAACAAAACCAATAATGCTATTAAGACGTTGATGAAGACTTTAAAATCAAATGGACTATTCAAAAGTTGTGGAATAGCCAGAATATTGGAAACTTGCCTTACATACATACTGAGAATAGTTGATGCAAAAAAAAAAAAATTGATAAAAAAGCTCTAGTGTATCAAGGTACACAAATGAGAAGCAAAAATATTTGTCAGATTCCCATGCCTTATGTGGGTAATTCCCAGACACACATATTTTCTCTCACATGCACACTTTCCATCTCTCTCACTCATTTATTCACATGTTTCATTTTCCATTTTGTTCCCTCCTTGATTCAGACTAGAACCCAGAATGAAAAAAAAGAGTCTGAAAAATAAATAATTTTTCCAGCGATCTACACGCTTCGCCACTGACGGTATTTATTTCTAAATTTATATTGTGCTGAATATCTTATATAAGAGAAATTTTTTTTCCATATAAAACTAAAATTAATTATTTAAATTTAAATAATGAATTATTATTTGGAAAAAAAAAACTGTATTATCATCAAGTGTCATCCATTACAAGTTAAAAAAAAAATGTATTTGAACTTTGGTGGATGAATGAAAAGTATTTTATGAAAGATTGAACAAGATATATAAATATATATAGGTAGAGTGTGAACTAATAGTAGGAATTGAAAAAATGTGTTTCTTAATATCCTTCAAACAGTTTACTGCATAAAATTATTTTTTTTTCTAAATTTTTAATATTAATATATTTTTATAGATTTAGATTTTCATGTAAGTTTGCTTAAATATTTAACCATTTAACCTTTTGAATTGACCTATATGCAATAAGTAAATATGTTTCTATCATTTATACACTATAAATACACTGCTATTATATATTATATATATACTAAAATACTATTATATAATACACTGTAAATATTCAATTTTTAGAAGATTTCACTATCTGCACTATTGACTTAAAAAACATAATTTAAAATAGTGCCACAATTTTTAAAATAACAATGGTTTTAGAATTTCGCAGGAATAACTTACCATCTTGGCCAGAGACTGGAAAAAAACATATTATTAATTAAGTTCAGGCTTGTTCAATGCAAAAAAAAAAATCACATTTATTCAGAAATGATGAATAAAACTGCTGAGGTAAAACATTTACAATTCTAACAAAAATAAAATATATTTGTTTATACACTCTTCTAATCTTTAATTTAAACTTATTTGCGGATATGGGGACCTTGACTGCCAATGCATTTTTTACCAAAACTCAAAATTATGCTGGTAAAATTCCCCAAGAAGTAAGAAAAAATCCAGTCTACATTGGCAACGTTGGTCAGTATCAAGTCTTAAAGTCTCACCTACATTTGTAAGAACACTTTCAGCATTTGAACTCAAAAAAATATCCCAGTTATCTCCTTCTAGAAGCCACGTTAAACTGTAGGTCCGGCCTAATAAGCCTGTGCACAAACTGACCGTAGGGAGACAAACCAAACCAAACCTCCTATGTTATAATAGAATGAACAGGCGCCATTGAAAAAGTCGTTGTTTTGATGCAGGATATAAAACAGACGACAAAGAAATATTTTACAATTCAAAAGGTATTGATGGAATGCTGTGATGCTATTCCAGCTATCAGGATAGTTTGTATTAGATATTGTACATGCCTATGAATAATAATGACTGAATTGAACATTATCTTTTGTAACTAAACCTCAAATTGCAACGAACCAGATTTATGTGTCGTTCCACTATAACTTATTTAAAAGTGGATGGGGTTGAATAATATTGTAAAAAAGCCCGTAACATGGCTAATTTAAAACTGAACTAACGATTTTTTTTTTTGCATATGACACATTCAGCTTAATGAATTCATTTCACACGAAGCAAATTCTATTCCCAAAAGTTATAAGATGAACAATCACTACAATGCCCCACATAAAAGATAATGTTTGTGCTCAATTCAGTCACTGTATTTCATAGGCATGTACATTATCTAATGCAAACTGACACGATAGCCGGAATAACATCACAGCGTTTCATCAGTGCATTTTGAATTATTTATTGTATATTTTTTCACTTCTTTTTTTTGCTAAATGTTTTAAAATAAATTATTGAAAGTTTTTTGAAAAATGGCAAATATGTATAATTGCTCTTATTTTTTAGATTGAGTTTTTCGTTTTCTACTGTACTGAATATCCGCAAAATTTTCGATTAACAAAAAACCAAAAGAACCTTCACATCCTAAATATATTGAAAGGATATTTAAAAATATTCACTCGATGCCTTCAGAATGTTACCTGGGATATATTTATCTGTTATTTCTAATAATAAATTCATGGTCTATATAAATAACGTTAAGCAATTTAAAAATAAGAACTAAATCAATATTTCACACACATACATAAAAGAGAGTTAGATAATTACCTCGATAATGAATTTGGTTGCTTTTAAAAAGACTTGGATCTAAGAAAATCATTTTATTTGCAACAGCAAGTAATAATTATTCAAATATAACAATGTTAAACTTCATAATAAACACAAAACAAACACAAAAATATAAAAAGTAACGAACTAGAGACACAATCATTTTTCACAACTGTATTTGCTACATGTAAATTGTATTACAAAACCATCATAACTTTCGCACTATACCTCTCTAAAAACCTCTCGAAAAAAGGAAGAAACTATTCAAGATCTTCATTATATATATATGTAAACTTTCCATCTTCAATTATTTTGATTCCTCTTCGAAATTAAAAATATCTAACATTTTTATTTATTAACTACCATATAAAATATGTGCAGAGAGAGAGAGAGATCTTCAGCTTTCTGATTTATTTTAATTCTTTTGAACATTTTAGCATCTTTTTTCAAAGCATCTACTAGTTGCATATCTGCTTGCATTTTTCACCTTTCATTAAAATTATCAATTTTAGCCTTTTCCTTTACCTCTTGTGAAAATTTCA
The DNA here is from genome assembly GCA_021605095.1 of Caerostris extrusa. Taxonomy (NCBI): domain Eukaryota; kingdom Metazoa; phylum Arthropoda; class Arachnida; order Araneae; family Araneidae; genus Caerostris; species Caerostris extrusa. Next base: position 58,591 of record BPLR01002600.1, on the reverse strand, counting down.
TTCACCTTCGAGTCGAATTTTTTTCTTCCATTACAATTTTCCCCACGAACTTAAGTTAGAACTTTTGAAATGTTTCATCTTTTTTCATTCATTAAGACAAAATATACTGAAGTTCAATTTATAGCACCTTAGAGTTACTGTGGACCTGAAGGTTAGTTTTTGATATTATCTTTCAAGATTGTTCGATTTGAAAATTTAGTCCGTCATTTTATCTTTAATTGATTCCACTTTCATTATGTATAACTGCCATTAAAACGTTTTATTTTAAGAAAATTCCTCGATTTGTCTATAAAAGTTAATTAGTATAAATGAAATAAATATTATGGCATTTTTTTTTTTTTTTAAATCTTTTAAAATGCCTTGATTTCTTTTGTAAACAAAAACAGCATATACACAACCCTGTTTTTTTATAATGTAGTTAATTAAAGAACTTTCCGATCAAGTGATTTATCATATCCATCCCCCAGTTCCACTTAACATGTGGGATTTTAAAATAAAATCCCTCAATTCAAGATTAAATTATACAGTTAGCAACCGAGCACATCAAGCATTTTTATGTGAGAAAGTAAAATATGAGAAGTTGCAAGATTTTTTTCACAAAATGCTTTTTTTGTAAGTAGAAAATTCAACTAGAACAGTATTTTCAATAAAACTTAGTTTTATAATAGGAATATCTGTACAATAGTCGATACTTCTCTACATCTGCTTACTGCTTTTTGTTGTAAATTTTTGAAGAGATTTTATACTAAAGGAGGGGAGTTTAAAAACTAAAAACAATAAATTATCAAAATAGTCTAAGATGCAAAACTAATTTAAGAACATTTTACAAGTTTACAAATTGTTTTTTCTGATTTAATGAAGTATAAATAAATAATAACAAATAAATTAAAATAACATGTACTGAAAATAGCACTTTCACGAACATAGTATTAAGATAAGCAATCTAGAAAAAGCTGAATAAGCTACAACTCCTTCAATGTCTACTACAAGTCAAGAAAATATAACTATATAAATTCAAGTAACAATCATAACATTTTTTTAATTTTTTTTTTTAAAACTTCGACTTTTAAAACAGAAATAAGTGTATATCGTTAAAATATATTTTCTAGAAATCACAAAAATGTAATACAACTGAGAATTTTTTTGAAAGTTTAAGCCAAAAAAAAAAAAAAAAATAATAATAATAATGTGATATCCATAGAATGGGTTTTGAACTGATAACATTTTAAAAAACAATTTGTTGAATAATTTTTAAAAAGTTTTTTTTTTTTTACTGCAAATTGTGTTCATTATTTACATTTTAGCAAATAAACCTTAAAAAGCCGTAAAATAAATTGCAAAATTTTAAAATAAAAATTCTTTAAATATTTGCATTATTTATTTTTTTAATACATTAATAAAAGAAACACTTATATTCATTGGTAAAAGGAATATATTCTATATTTACCATTGAAAGAGTAATATTTTATGTAATTAGGATCAAGATCTTGCTGATTATCAGAATTATATGGATCACCTAGTAAATGAAAGTATTAATTTAGTCTCTCATATAAATATTTGCAACATTTGGTTTACCTTCATACTTTAATTAAAAACATACCTTTGGAAATATAATATCTTAAATAATCGATAACAGGATCTTCATAATCGTATGAGTTACCTAATAAGTAAAAAACATTAATTATGTTAATTATTCACATAAGTATTTGTATTATTTGTTTTACTTTCATAAATTAATAAAGATATGAAATATTTACCTTTGGAACTATAATATCTTAAGTAATCGGAATAAGGTCGTTGTTGATAATTAGAATTATCAGGATTGCCTAGTAAATAAAAAAAAAATAATATTTGCATTAATTGCTTATATAAATATTCACTTTATTTCCTTTACATCAATATGCCAGGTTAAAAAAAATATTCATTTTAAAAAGTATAATTGCTTGAGTAATTGAAAATGATACTCAGCGAATAAAAAGAATTGTATGAATTACGTAATAAGTAAAAATATTGTTCATGATAGTTACTCATAAATATTTACAATTCTATAACATAATTGGCTTTACCTCCTTGCAAAGCCAAAAAATAATATTTACTGAAAAAATATATTTAATAAAAAAATATATTTAATAAAAATTAACGAGACATGAAAAATATTTTAATATTATAAGTAATTCTCTAACCTGGTACACCTGCACAAATATCGGAATTCGGGTTTAAAAAACCCTTACATTTAGACATTACATGACTTTTTTTATTGCAATTTTATAGCAAAGGGTCGGCTGAAAAAAATGCACTGAAAGCTGTCATCTCAATACAATCTGTAAGCCTTAGTTTGTTTCTTTATTAAAATTTCGTGTAACTAAAGAAATATATATATATTTTTCACGGTTTCCAATTATGTGTAATGCTACTTCAATAAAACACAATTGTAAGAAACATATTTCAACTTTGTTTCTTTTGCATTTACAATTACTCTAGTTAAAGTGCTATAAAAATTCTGCTATCTAACTTGCTGATTTTTTTCTTCATAATAATTTTTCCCATTTCGCATAAACAAATATTATCTTGAATAATGGCTTATTTCACTTTCCAAAATGCTGAACTGATTCTATTATGTCTCGTTTCTCACAGTCACAATCACTTAATTCTTCAGTTTCATTATTAAATTCTGATTTAGATGACGATTTTATCATTCACATTTAAAAGACATTTTTTTATTAGAACAGAGTCAATATTTATATTTTTCATTAAAATATGAAAATATTTAGAGAAATACAGATTCTATTTCTATTTTATTTTTAAAAGATATATAACGAGGCGAATCTGTTTGTGCATTCCTTATTTACACATAACGAACAGAATTTTTCACATTGATTTTATCTTTTCAATTTATTTATCAATTACTCATTTCAATCCTAATTTTCCATACCATTTTGCACAAATAAATAACGCACATAATTCTTATTTAAACGATTACAGTAAATTAAAAAAATATTTAAAATTTTAACTATAGTCGTTTACATTATTCCTAAATGTAATAAAATTGTTAAATGTTCCCAAAACCAAACTTTATTATATTAATTTATATTAATATAAAATATAGAAAATATTTTAGATAATTATCTAATCATACAACGTATTGGAGAAAATTGATTTTTCCGATATTGAAAATATTTCCAGCTTTATTTAAGATTCTATCATTTAATATGCTAAAATATTTTATATATATATATACAGTTTGCAATTCATTTCTTTTAGAAAGGAAATATAACTTAGCCACTTTAAAATATTTAAAATAAGAAATCAATAAATATTTAATATGAAGGAAAATTACTTATAGCTTGGCATCATAATCAATTCAACAATAAATTTTAAAAAGTCAATTAAAACACTTTTCAATCAAAAATTGATCTCCAAAAAAACTATAATTTAAAATAATTAATATAAGAAATGAATAAATATTTAATATGAAACAAAATTATTTATTGCTTAGCATTAAAAATCAAATCAACATTAAATTTAAAAAATGTCATTTAAGACACTTTCTAATCAAAATTTCATCCCCAAAAAAATCAAAATAAAATAATTTGAAATTATTTTCGAATAATTTAAATTTCTAACAAGAAACTAGAAATTTCTAACTAGAAATTTAAAAAAATATTTTTTAACGAACAAAACAATTTAAATAAAACGTAAAAAGTTTTGAATTCCTTTAAATTTCTAAAAAAAAAAATATGCTAATACACGAATTGGGCTCTAATTATTTTTTTAAAAATAATCTCTAATTATTTTTAAAAATTATTATTAACACATAAAAATGTCTAAATACAATTACTTAAAGAAATGTAAAAAAAAAAACTTAAACTTACTTAATTCGTGCATTGAAAAAATAGCCACGAACATAGCAGCTTGCAAAATAGTCGATCTTTTTCCTATCTTAGCCATGAGAAGAGAACTTGTGTCAAATCGAAATTACAACTGAATAAATCTTGAACACCTAGCTATATTATTATAAATTTTCTGAAGTGATTCCTGGAAATGATTGCAATTCTATAAATAAGGATGTACTTTTCCAGGAAAATAATACAAATCGGGAACAAAAAATGTCATACATAAAAACAATTCCATATTTAGGCATAACATTTTTAAACGTGCAAAAATAAAACAAACTTCAATAGCTTGATTTTTAATAATTAAATCTATATTTAACTCTTTAAATTTATAATTTTTAAATAAATATTCTTAAAGAAAACGACCGTATAGAATTTTTAAACGAAACATATTTTTGTATGAATAAACTTCCAATTCATATATGCAAAAAAAAGTTATTTGTAAAAAAATTTAAATATCGTTTGGTCTTTTAATGAATGCCAATAAATTTTTAAGTTGTATTAGAAATATATACATAATCTTAAATAAGAATTTAATATTTTATTTTTGATCTTCAAATTTAAAACGATATTTTTTTTTATTTTAGAAACCGTTGAAATAAAATAAAATTATGAAAATAAAATTTTGGTAAAAGCAATATTTTAATTAAATTTAAATGAAATAAAAGTAAACTTAGAATTAAAATATTCGAATCTGAAAAAAAGGCAGCCAATGAGTTTTTATATTGTATTATAAATACAAACTTAATCTTAAATAAAAAATTAAAATATTTATTTTAGATTTCAAATTTAAAACGATATTTATCAACGAAAGTGTAATTTTATGGAATTTCATAATGTTAAAACCAATCTAATTATAAAAAATTTGATTTACAAAATCTGCTGATGGCCACTGAGTATATTTGGTTTGCTTTTTAATTCGCATATATAAATCATGTGTTTTAATTTATCAATCAATCAAGTTTAATAGGATAAAATATAATTGCAAACCAAGTTGATCTGATTTAATAGTTCTTTTATAATAATTTCTTAGTATAGTTTATAGTTATTTATTTGTCAGAATGTTATTTTACCCTAGTAAACATTTAAATTTATATATATTAAAATATATTATATATATATATATATAATATATATTTATTTTAAAACATAAATATAAATTAAGAAATAATTATAAATAATTATATATAAAAATTATTTTAAAATATCAATATAAATATATATTTAATTTTTATATTTAAGTATATTTAATATATATTAAAATATATTTTAAATTTATTTAAATATAAAAATAATTACTTTACAATGTACACTATTACTTTACAATTACTTATAATTTCTTTACAATGTGCGTTTAGTATCATTATTATTATATTATCTACGTAAGAATAATAGCAACACATAAAAATAATAACTCATTATGTTTCAATTTTCCACTCCAAAAAAAATGTCTATAGGGGTCTAAATCTAATATGAGGATATATAATTTTATATATGGCCCGCGGAGTTATGATGCATTTCCAAAGTGGACCGCAAGATCATTTGGGTTGGTTAGCCTTGGTGTAGAGTCAAGTGAAAAGCTTTGTGATAGTAGAAAGTGGAATTTTAAAATCCATATATTTAACCTTTTGTGCACTGTTAAAAAATATTCAAGGGTGCCAAAATTAAGATTTGTGACTCATTTCCACAGAAGTAAATGTGATTGTTTCTGAGAAATTAGCTATCACAGATTAAATGATACGACTAAGCAGAGTGACATTTTTAAAAATAGACCAGAGTTGGTCAAATACACATTCCAGTCACATTAATGTGACTATCACCTACTTTCGACGTCAACGTGAAATAACCAATCACAAAAGGCAGGTGGAAGTACATGGCAATAGAATGTATATAAAGAATTCCACTTAATACCACTTAAATACCACTTAATACCTCATTCTACTAAAAGCCAGAATATACAAGAGTATATATTCTGGCTTTTGACAGGTGGTCACATTAATGTGACTGGAATGTGTATATTGCCAACACGATTATGGACAATCGTAAACATGAGGAGCAACGTCAAATGAATCTGGAAAAAAATTAGAACGAGTTTAAAATGAGTCAGAACTCTCAAAAATTAAAAGCGATCGTAAGTCAGATGTGTTTGAAAGTGAAACCAAACTAGATACTATTGATCAAGTGATAAAAAGTATTAGAACTCTTACTGTTAGAATCCAAGAAAGGAAAGGGGAAGTTTTTCTTTTACTTCATGAGTGTGCATTTAGTATTAAAGTAGTACCCGAAATATACAGGGTGTCCCAGCAAGACCGGATAAACTCTGCACAGCCAGATTCATTGTTTGGAATACATAAAAATGCCCAAAGTACTGTACCTCTACGACCCATAGTTTTTGAGAAAAATGAGAAAGAAAATGTATGACGCCATATCCGGTTTACGAAAAAACCTTTATTCGAAACACGGACATCGTTACTAAAAAAAAAAAATAATAACTAGACATTAAGTAACTTTATCAATATTTTTGCTAGCCATTTTCTAACTTCAGTAGACTTATGCAAAAGGAATGGATAATTACTTCAGAAACTTCAGAAATGGACATAGTTGCTCGTCTCCATAGTGCGTTTACTTTTATGGACACTACGATGCTAGAACGTGTACAGTCATCCATTCTACGACGCGCGCATGCATGCCTCCAATTATGCAAATACTGATGTCCGTGTTTCGAATAAGGTTTTCTTCGTAAATCGGATATGACATCATATATATTTCCTTATTTTCCAAACTCCATTTTCCTTTATTGCCCCAAAATTCTTCTCGAAAATTTTTGGCGTCCTGATGGCCAATTGGCTAGCACTCTGGCCATTGGTACCACAGGCTTCAGTTTCGAATCCTGTTGGTGGCATGGATTTGTTAGTGGTTCGGACTCCACATTAAACTGTTGGTTCCAGTCTAATTAGCCTAAAGTGTGCAAAAAATGATGGTGGATCGACAAACCAAATCAAGAATTTTAGTTCATATATCATTAATTTATCCTCATCTTACATTTCAATGTCCAGCATTCATTTTCATACAAAACTACTGGTCTAATTAATGCCTTGTATCTTCGTTTTACTACTTTGGTATTTCGATTTAAAATGGTATCCTAATCCCTAATAGCATCTGTTAGCCATATTGATTCGATTCTTAATTTCCACAGTTATTGTTATTTATAATTGTACCCAAATATTTAAATCGTTCAGCAGTAATTACTACTGTCAGTCATTCTCGATCTCTAATCAGATTCGTCAAAGTTAATATCGCGTTATCAATAGAAATGCACCCTTATTATTGCGTATGCTATATCTTATAATTCCTGTCACGATCAACAAGCAATAAAAATGGCAAGCAAAATCAATTTAATTTTTTGAAAATTAGAGTTTTTAACTTAATGAATGCAAGTTAATATTTCGGAATCCACTTTAAACTGTAGGTCCCGGTCTGCTTAGCCCTCGTGTGCATATGATCATAGATTGGCAAACCAAACCTCGTCCGAATTCAAATGAGGTATGAAAGTTTGCTCTATCTAGATCTTTCTGAAACTTGCCCTGTGTAGATTTCTCATTTTCTTATCTGATTCATGTCTGAATCTAATTATTGAATGGATAAATTACTGATTACAAGTTATTTTGAAAATATGCAATTTCTAGTGGGGTTTTTTTTTTTAATTATCTAATTAAAAAGTGTGCTTGCATTTTTAATATTACTTTCCTAAACCTTCAAAATAATATTCTTACACAAAATGTTTTTATTCTATGAATATATTTTAATTATTCTCAAAAATACATATTTTTCTATAAATCGATGTGTATAAAACCTTCACTAAATTTTTATTATTTATATTAAGACAAAAAAAAAAAATAGCTTAAATTTAAATATTTGAATTTCTTACGCAAGATCAGTTAATAAAATTCAGATAGAGCAATTATGTTTCCATTTAAATAACTTAAGTTGTATCTAATATATCCAATATTCAACTAGATAAATGTTTTAACAAAAAAAAAAAAATAATGTAGAAAGTTATTAAAATAAGATTTCAAATTTTCAGTAATTTCGTGTGCTAGTTAGATTTTATTCTATGAAGAAATAATTTAATTTTTCCGCTAAATATTTTAAATTTTAATTGAATATTGTGTTAAATAAAAGTCAACACTTTTATAGAGCTCCAAACTTTTCCGACAACAAAACCATTAAAACATTTGTAGTTTTTTCAGCATTTGAGATTATTATACTTTTGATATTAACTTACAATTTTTTTAATGTATATGCATTAAATTATTCTAACTAAAAGCCATTGAAGTAAAATATTTGTAAATTTATGCAAATATATTCAGATAATGCTTTGTGATTTAATCAATAACAAACTCAAAAATTGTATACGAAATCAATAACTTAAAATTTTTATTATACAATATTAAAAATTTTCACATCGACTAAATTAATCAATTTTGTGCATAGTAAAATATCAACAACAAAATGTAAATTTAACAAGAAACGCAAATAACAAATTTTTAAAAATTTTGGTCTCACTTTTTAAAAAACAATTATATAGCTAAAACGCCATTATTGTCACAAAAATCAATTTTCCAGAAAATAATCACATCTCTTTAGAATTAAAAATGTGTTACTTCTGTATCTTCTAGAAATTTCTTGCACTTCTTGACTAACGAGTAAGGAAGTTTTGGAGTCTTTTCATCAACTTCCAGTAACATCGCAGCAGTTTCTTCGTCGAAATCTTGAATTTTTCCACTGTAGATATATTCCATAAGCACGCCCAATATCTCACCATCAACTGCAATTTTTATTTCTTTCATGTCGAGATCGTCAGAATCGAGAGGAAGTTCATCTCTGATTTCGGGCCATCTTGCCCAAAGAATCGCTTTGTGGGCTAGAAAAGGATCGCAATGTGATGAAAATAAAATAAGGTCCGATACATACTCGCCTCTTTGCGATAGAAGTCCAATATCATTAGATAACTGTTCATAATTCGCTGTAATATGCTGAACATTGTCGAAAATTTCATTGGTATAGCTCTTAGTTGAAAAAGTTGTGGAATTATCGGACATAATCAGCTCTGCTTTTAAGCACATTCCACCTAATGAGTTACTTTTTTGGACAATATCGGTGTCTTTTATGAATTCAGGAAAGTGCCAGTCTTCAGTTGTGAACACGTGATTAACTTCTTTAAAAGACAGGCTACAGTCTTGGTAAGTCAGTGTCATTTTGCATACAAATAAAATAGGCCTCTCTTCATCAAACTCGTTAAACCTGAATAGGACGTCCAGGAACTTTCCGTTGCCGCCTTTGTCCGAAAAGGATAACTGGGCAACTAACTGTGGCGAATATATTTCTGTGGTTTCCAAAATTTGAGAAGATATCACGGAGCCTCCTTCTAAAGGGCCAATGTTGTCTAAATTCCATATTATATTCAGTTCTTCTGCATTTACCACAGAATGGGTATGATATTCATTAGGTTCTTCGTGGACACTCTTTTCCAGCGAATGCAATTTCAGATCATTCGAATAATCGAATAATTCTGAAGAAACATCGCCACTTTGTAATTCACCAGTATACACGTAGCGAATCAATTGTTCGAATTTTTCAGGAGAAAGGCCGGTTACTACTTCTACAGATTTTGGTAAATCCTCGAAGTTGTGATAACCAAGAACATGGGGCAGTGAAGGACTTCTGACAGATAAAATGCTTCTGTGAACTTTAAACTCATGTTGATCGACATACAGCGTCAAATCTGAATACTGTTGACTTTCATACAAGCTTTTCAGATCCTGGGATAAGTTTTTATATTCAACAGCTTCATTATCAACTCCATGACAAATTTCTGATAATTCACATTGGATCTTCACTGGTCCTTTCAAGAAATGTTTGTAGTGATCTCTTCGCATAAAACATTCTCCGCCAATAGCGATATTCAAGAAATGTACATGAAGGTATTGTTTTGATTTAAAAAATTTTCCGTTTGTCGAACCGATGGACAATGTACAATTATACAACTTATTGTCAATGGCAGAATCTTGAGCAAAATAGAGACCTATGTATTTTTCATTCACAATTGATTTTGGGTAGATCAAGAATACCCAAGTTTGCCTATCCGATTTTGTATTGAAAATAGGACTCGAAAATACACCGCCTGGTTGACTTGTTATCAAGCTGAAGTTTTCTATGGTCCATACAAATTTTTTAATATTCGGTTTCTTGTTAACCTCCAAAGACATAATGATAAGCAGTTTTATAACCTTCAAATAATTAAAACAACAGATGTTTAAAAAAAAACCTACTAGGTAGAGAAGTTCAAATACAGAATGATCAGTATTTTAATTTTAAGAATATCGTGTTGCTTAGAGTAAAAATTCGAACAAAACCGTGCAACTGGCGAAAAAGAAAAATTTTACCATGATTATAAGAATTTATAGAGTTGAGTTGAATTAATGTCACACTACGTCTTTAGTTTATTTTAAACAGTTAAAAATCTATCCAGGCGATTAAAAGTTGATTTTTGAATTAAAAACAGTGTCAAAATAACGGAAATACTTAAACTTAAACCTTTTTTTCCTAATTTCCATTATATATTTATCATTTTTGCATCCATATATATATATATATATATATATATATACCAGGACTCTATATATCATTTCACAGGCTTAGTTACTAAGATTGAGTAAGAGCTACAATTTAATTATAACTTCAAATGGAGATTCTAGATTAGTTTAGTCTGTCGTTCTATGGTCATTTTGTACACTCTTTAGGCGAATTAGACCGGGACCTACAGTTTAACGTGGATTCCAAACCACTCACAAACATTCATGCCATCGTCAGGAGATTCTAGAGGAAAAGGATCTCTAATATTTCCCATAATTAAAACCCATATCTATCTAGTTAACCATGATTCGACAAAAAAGGATCAAAAGAAGAGAGATAGAGTTACATACTAATAATAGCGTCAAATGGAGATTCTATAGAGGAAAAGGATCTCTAATATTTCACATAATTAAAACCCATATCTATCTAGTTAACCATGATTCGCCAAAAACAGGTCAAAAGAACGTCGCATAAGTGAAATTATTGGATGTTACAACTTTCAAATTACTAGCAAAATAATTACATTTTGCAACAATAACTAAAATTATAGTAACAGAAAATTATCCGAAATAAAATAAGAACAGAACTAAATGTTTAGTTCTTTTTTGGTCTTAGAGACATGTTTTGCCTTGCCGAGTGCTCTTTCTTCACAGTTCTCTCCATTTTTCGAGGCCAGATGGCCTTTGTACCTCAGGCTTCAAATTCGAATGCTGGCTGTTAACGGTTCGGAATCCACATTAAACTGTACCGATCTAATTAGCCTAAAGTATGCAAAAAATGACAATAGAGCGATAAATCAAACTAAATCTCCATTCTTACAGCATCATTACGCCAGTTCTAGATTCTTGCAAATCAATGTTTTAAGCACTATTTCTACCGCCTTAATCCTTTGTTAGTGAAATTTTACAAGGCCGAACGCAGGCTGGAAAATAAGTTCTTCTACATTTTAGTATTAGTTCTTCAATTTCGTTGACATTTTCTTCAGTTATTTCATACTGAGCATATATCTTCATTCATCTTTGGTTTTTATTTTCATATGCTCCAAGTTGCTGATTCCTTTATGTAAAAATAATTATAGCTCTTAGCGTCAAGCTCCTCGGGTTCTTGCAAATCATTAAGAAACATCTTTTACAATGATGCGTTTAAATTATTCCATCATGCAGTCAGCTCGTCAATCTCTTCGATTACTGAGATTTTTTTGGTCGGATAAATGAAGGTAAAAGCAAGACCTAACTGAATTTTTACATAACGTAATAAAACCATGGAGGAAAAAGCTATAGGTGTTTATTCAGACCCAAATTATGAAACCGTCCGAGGTTGAGGATGTTGTATAATATATTTTACTACAATATGTTCGAAGGAAAGCAAAGAAAATAAAATAGTAATTTTAAAGAAAATTAACAATTTAAATTATTGCGAAAAATTAAATAAATATTTCTCAATTAACTTTTTCATTCCATAAAAACATTCTAATACTAAATTTAAACTACCAAGATGTCACATAATACCAAAATTCTTCAAAATTAATTTTGATAATACACGGCCGATAAAGGGCCATGCATATAATTGCAACTACATTAAGTAAGGGTGCGCAGAAGATCTACCTCCCGTAGTGCACCTGGTAACACTGTTTAGTGGCTAAAAGATCTGCAACTTGGCTTTATTGTTAGATTAATGAACTCTGTTTCAGCATGTTTTATTGTATTATTTTGTTGTTGTTGTATATTGTATGTTTGGGTTTTTTTTGCTGTAACTGTTCATAATCTGCCATTGGAAATAAAAAAATAAATAAATAAAATAAACATTAAGTAAATGAAACAGCAATTCTGTCTCTTTTAATAAAAATGTAGTATGTTTACAATTGATGGAATGTGACATAGCTGGTATAGAAATGTAAAACTTTCGGGGTTACCTAGTATGGACGTACAATTACCAGATTTTGTTTCGAAAGACAAAAATTCAATAAATAACGAGATCCCGGATAACTAACAATCCTTAATTCCAGCATCTGAACAATGCTTCATATTTCCTAAAATTGTGGTCTAATTCATAGTTTTAAAATATTTTTATCACCTAAACCTGAAACAACTTCCCTACTTAAAAATATTTAAACACACTGTACTGTCATTTATATTCTTTAATCTATTACTATCTGTAAAGTATTTAATTAAAAATTCAATTTTTTAATTTGATATTACTCTTTAACTAATAATTTCAATTTTAGACCATGACCCAATATACGAACGAAACAAGAAAACCTAAACAGTAAATAAAAAATTAGTTCTACTCATGCAAGGCCCAGCATATCAGCTAGTTAATTTAAAAAAAAAAAAAGGTTCAGGGAATTCTTAAGCCAAAACGTTTCATAAGTAAAAATCTAACTATATTTAAGGCATTAATTCTTTAATTTCCTCATCAATCAAAGCTGTTTCTTGCTGAGCATTCATTTGGGCCACATTCATAAAATAAATAACTCATTTCATTAAATTATATTATAAGCTTAAGAAACATAAATTAAAGAAATAAAATCATGCTATATTTCCAACTTGGCTAATGGAAAAGTACTAATGTTTTTTGTGATATTACGGGATCTGTATATAAGCTGATTCGCATAATTTAGCTTTAGAAAAATTTACACAAATTGTTGGCTTGAATACAGAAATATATAGTATGTTTCTATATTAAATATTATCAATGGAGTGATAAAGTCAGATAACAAATTATAATTTTTAATTATAAAAATTTTATATTTCGTGTAAGTGTTTTGAAAAATAGGTTTATATTCGATCTAAAGCGAACAAATGTCACGGTTCTTTTGATTTTTTTAATAAAAGGTAATGTTATTTCTAATTGCTTAATAGCTTCAACTTTTTTTGTTATTTTGCAAAAATTTTTTTGTGTTGTTATAGTTGACTGAAGATATAAACATATCAGCATAGAACATATATTATTAACTTCTTATATTGACTTCAATATAAATTTACAGCTATGTAATTAAGAAAACTATTCATAGTAATTTAAACATGAGTTTCAAAAATTTTTAAAGTAATCATGTATTTATTACAGTTTTGATTGATAATTGCATCATAAATTGCAGAAAAAAATTTTTTACTTCATGCCTAAATACATACTGAACAAACATGTTAAAAAATGAGTTAAAAACTTAAATTGAGAATTGTCTTGGCAAATTTAAGAAAATAATTTAAAATATTGACATTTGTATAACGAATTAAGATTAATTCAAATTCTACTTCTCTGAAAAAAACAGAAGATTATCTCACAAACTGGATATTATAAAAGAAGTATGCAGTTTATTATGTCACCAATATAATATTTAAGCTTTATTTGTAAATAAATTTCCTTTGTGTCTTGTTAAAAATTTTACAATACAAATTTCAAAATTATTACAATGATTACTAATCAGGAAAAAAAATGAGAGAATATGATCAATACAAAACATTTTTTTATTTTTATTTTTGTATTCACAAATCACTTTTGTATAGCAATAATAAAAAAAAATATCTCAACAAATGAAATATATGTTAATAAATACAGAGCTTGTCTTTGTCTCTTACTCCATTTAAAAGGAATATGATGGCAGAAGACACAAAATATTCTGAAATGTGAGCAATTGTTACTGAATTTTTTTTTAATTTCTTTTCTTTCAAGAAATGCATGAATAGATAGTAAGCACCCATTAAAAGCAGTTTGTTCATATTTATGAAAATTTTAGAGAAATCAATGAAAACATAATATTTATTATTAAAAAAATGCATCTGCAATAAAAGTTTTGTAAAATCTGAAAAAAAAAAGAGCTTATTTTAATAATTTAGAGAGTTGGTGCTCGTTCCTTCTCAGTAGATCTTCGTTTTACATCCCAATTATAAACTCTTGCCATATCTAAATTTTAGATCAAGGAATATCAACACAAAATTATTAGTACACTATATTCAATGAATAGAAATATAAAACATACTCCTACTTTGAAGAACAAAATTTCTTCAGTTTTCAACAACAGTTTTCAGTTTGCAACTTTATTAAAGAGAATAGATAATTGCATTGATTTTTTTTAATGCAGAATGAAAAATTGAATATTTTTAATATGTTGACAAAAAAATCATTAAGGGAGTTTTTGTTTAATTAAAATACAAATTCAAACAATTTGAAAGGTTTTATATTTTGGAAGTGGAGATTAAGGGGTTTTATTAATATATTAGATGAAAAGAGCAGAAAAAAAAAAAAAAACGGTTGTCAAACATTGACTGTACATGAAATTATTGGAGGAAAAAATTAAATCTCATTGGCACAATAACAATATTTTTTTATAAAAAATAGAATTAATATCTTACAATGTAAAAACTTTTTAAAGAATAGCCTAATAAACTTTTTCTCAATTGCAATTATTGCATAAATTTTGGACAAATATTTTGAAAGCAGACTTGAAAAATTTGGAATAAAATAATTAAGCAGAATGAAATAATAGTCATAAAACATACTAAGAGCTTATAAAATAAATAAATTAAATTTATATTATAAATAAAGAAATTAAATTTCTTAGTTTAGACAATTGACAATTTTAATTTACTTAAAAAAAGAAAATTATAATGATAAAAAATATTATAGTAGATTTATTTATATATTATTAAATTATATAGGAGAAATATTTTAAATGGGATTTTCTTTTCTAAAAAGAAGCTTATAAAATTTAACCATTAAAGTCTACCCATTAGAAACATAAATGAAGAATGACCATGACAATTTGTACTATTACAATAAAAAATAAATCGGCACTTTTATTTAATAATGACTTTAAATGTCTACAAATTGTAAATAAAAAGCTTACCATTAATGTTATTTCTACACAAAAAATAAGATGATTTTTTAAAATTATTATTTGGTTACAGAATGTAAGATATTTACATATAAATAAAAAATTTAAATGCATATTTTGAATTTGAGAATTTTATTTCAGTAAAAAATATGTTTTAAATCAATAAGTTTGAAACTTGCAAAATTTAAGAGCCTTGTGTAATGCATTACTGTTGAATACATATTTTAAAAAGAAAACAGAATGTAAATATTAAAAAAATATCAAAACGATTTGGAAAATTATAAACTTTTTAATTACTTCTAGAAATAAAAACTATGAAAAGTAAAATAAATCTTTAAAAGTTCATTACCAAAACATACATAATTTTTTATTAAAAAGGGCAATACAGCTTTAAAAATGTTAGAGGTTTTCTCTTAATTTCTTAAAAATATTGGTTATAATAATAATTTTCTAATAATAATAATATAATTTAGTCATAAAAAAAAATATTAGTACGAATGTAAATTTTAAAAATATATAAAAGCAAAAAAAATTTTTAATTGTTTTAACATTAAAATTAATGTTTAACAAATATCTCAAAATATAATTATGTTAAAACAAATATCTATTAAACATTAAATTAGCACTTAAATGAACACACAGTTTGGACCATCAAAACCTAAAATACACAAAAAATTGTTATGTTTAAAAACAAAAAAATAAAAACTACTGAAAGGATACTGACTTCTGTAGTAGTCAGCTGATCACGTAAGAAGTCAAGATCATCTTCAAGCTGACTAAGATTTTTAGAAGCAGTTTGTAAGTTTTTTGATAGCAAAGTTTCTGCATCTGGTAAAGTATATTCTAACATAACATTTGCCTAGGGGAAAAAAATGTATGAGCAAAAAAACTTTTAAACAGAAAACAAAATGAAAATTATAAAATATATTGACAGCTGAACATACCCCAAGCCATAAGCCAACTTTATTTGTAGGTGGTACTTTTGCTTTTACATAAAGGTCATCACACATCATAAATTGAGTCTCAACAGTTTCATCGGATTCCTAGAATAAATATTAATATATACAATATCAACATATTTTTGTTTTTATTTACATAAATTTATAATCTTTTTTCTTTTCAAAATAGACAAAAAATATATTTACTGAATAAAGTATAAATACAAACATTTTGAGATACGATTTTTTTTTTTTCAATAATGTATTTGACCTTAATATACAAACATAGACTTGCTATAAGAAACTACAGTATAAAAAAAAAAACGTTGAAATCATATTTTCCCATACCCTTTACCAGTTAACAAATAATTAGAAAATTGTATAGCAAAATTGACTATGCAATTTTTTTTTCCTTTTTTTTTTTTTTGTGTGTGTATACGTAATTTTGAAGATCATTAAATTAAAAGTTGTTAAAAATATGATGAAAGAACTGTTATGAAAGGCACAAACATATTAAAATATTAAAAAAAGCAAAAATTAATATGATTTCATTCATTTTTTTATATCTCAACTTTATTTATTTACATATACAAATAATTATCAATTCCAATATATTTCATGATCAGGAAATTAGTCTTTTTTTTTTTTTTTATTTCTGAAAAAACACTCCCATATAAAATTTAAAGCTCCAACAATGGATAGGCAACATCTATTTACCATGAATAGTCAACATCCTCAAATATTCCAGGCACATATGCTGCTGATTCAATAACTATTAATACGAGTTAATCCTCATAACTTATTGTATCTCATGCACAAGATTTTCAAGGATTCTTCCACAAGAAGATAACATGAGTTAAACATGGTTATGACCAAGTGACAAGGTAAAGAAAAATGAAGTTCAGATATTCATGAATATAATGATAAAAATATTAGGGCAGCCCATGATGAAACCATGCGCATTGAAAAAGAGGTTTGAAATTATCAGGAAGTAAGACTAGTAGAACATGCTTCTCCAGCAGTCTAGTTGTAAGGTATGGAATAATCAAGTTGTCTTTGATAATGTCTGACCATATGTTTATGGTGAATAATTTGGTGTCATACAAACTATGAATTCTCATTAAACCAAATATACAAGTTATGAACATTCACAACACTTTCTAATGAAACTGACTTCATCTAAAAACATAACATATCTGGTCTATCTACACATAAAAATCTGGCAGTGTGAAAATGTATTGCAAAACCAATTTGCAAAATCCATTAGTGGTAATCTCCTGCACAAAGTGTCTGAATTTGAAAATGAAATGAATGTATAGACTTCCTCATGAAAAATTCACAAACAAACTGGTTTGTGGTACATCAATATTTCATACAATAGCTTGATTACATATATCAGGATCATCATTTTTTTTCTATTGCTTTTAAGTATGGCGTTTGATCCTGAGCACAGCATAGATCCAGCTTAACACAACCTTTAATGCACCTATTTGAAAAATTTTCATTATATAAATCACCACTGCTCACTACTTTCCATTAATTGCCCTATACATTAAATACATGTTTGCCCTGATTGTTGCAAAATTTTATTTGAAATTTTCTGTTTTTTTTAATAGAATAATGATAAGTCCTGTTGCATAATTCACTTTCAATCCAATAATAACCTCAATGTATAAACAACATTCCTGTGTACATGCTCCAACTAATTTGTTTTGCCATTTTAGAGCAAGTTTGTAGAAAAGCTTTCATATATTAGGATATTTATCTATTGAAATTGCACACATTTAGATATAAATTAAATAATCAAATTTACATGTATGATATTCTTGTAAAATTCACTGTTAAGCAATAAATATCTCTAATGTAATTTAATTCTAAAGCATGCTTTATAAAATTATTATTGTCATTAATGATGATATCAACAAACTACACAAAAACAAAATCATAAATGAAAATTTTTGTTCATGAGATTATTAAAAAGTTATACTTATGTTTAAAATATAAATTTTATAATTAATGTATAATAATATAAATTTTATATGTTTAACTAATCAATGCATTGAATTCTCTGAATATATATACACACACAAACAATTTTCACTAACAGATTATATTAACAAGCTTTGAATGCATTTCTATAATTGACAATGCTAAATACACAAATATTATACTATAAATTTAAAATTTTGGCAATTAAAAAAAACACAATAAAAAAAATAATTTAAAATTTTTATGTGATTTAAATAAAAAATATCAGATTAAAACATGTTAATTAATAAAAATTTAACAGAAATAAGGGTATTAAATACTCTAAAATATATCATACTTACTTTTTTTTTGCTTTAAGTAACTTTAACATATCTAATGATGTTTTGATGTCAGGAATTTGACGTTTTAATCTAAAAATACATAAATTCTATCTAATTATTGACAGAATAAAAAAATCTTAGAAAAATAATGATTAATAATTTCTAAGCTTATAAATAAATTTTCATTTATCTGAAAAGAAAAATATTATAATTATTTTGAATGTGTGAATATTAGTACAGATACTAATTACAGTTTTAATGTACCTCAACTAATTGATTGACACATCCATAATAAATAAATCTTTATAAGTTGAAAAGCTGTACCTCCTGGTACCTGGCTATATACAATTTTTTTTTCTCGCCCAGCTAAAGCCAAGGCACCTAATACTCAAATATCAGCAAAATTCAGGCTTCAACTTCATTGCAGTTTTGATTCAATGTGAATTTCTAACATCTTTTGTTATGTTCACATCATTTAAAATACTTAACATTATTTTATTTTTAGATTGCTAAAATATAACACTTTTTTTCTCAAGAAGATAACATCAATCTTATGCAATTTATAATTCATTGCACTATGCCTCATTATATCACAAATATCTTTAAGGAAAAATCAGCAAGAATTAGTTATCAAAAAATATGATACTTACGTTCTTTTCTTCCTAAAAAGATTCATTTCCATAAATTTATATTTGCTGTGTTGTTCATCTAAACGTCTTAAAACTGTCTCAGCGTTTTCATTTTCCTCTTGTCTCATGAAGCTGTATACATCTTCCTAAAAGAGTTAAAAAAGAGTCATTAACATTCATAAGCAGTTCAATCATTAATCAATGTCAAAAATAAATTATAATCACATATTCAAATACTTTTAGAAAAATAGCCTTCATTTTTAATACTTAATTCAGGATATTACATAACGCTCATTTTGGTTATTATGAAAATTTACTATTGTATTCATATTAAATTTTACTACTATAATTTATAAAAACATATTTTTTATTAACAAATGCATGGTTTTAATAATCGCAAGTATATTTTTTAAACTATTCAGATGTAATTCTTTGAAAATTAATGATTAAACTAAAAATCAATGGAAGGTATTTTCTAATGTTTATTTACAATAAAAACCTCCCTACACAGCAAAATTAATAAGGTTGAGAAAACAATTTAGCTCTCTACCTTCTTGAGATTTCTTACAAGCAATAATGTTTGTAAGCTCTTTTAAAATATAAGAATTTTCAGTTACAGGGATGCCAATCAAGTCATAGAAAATCAAAAATTATCATGCTTTTGACAATGTTAAAATATATCCATGTCATAATTCCTCTTTAAATCTAATTTTATTTTTGTCATATTAAACTCATTCTTACATTGATGATTGACATCATTTATTTCAAAAAAAGTTATCCTCAAAGGAAGGAAAATAACTTTATTCTTGAACATTATGAATTTAATATTCATTGAGTATTTCAGGCATATCCTGACTACTTCAGAATTTCCCTTGGATGAAACAGCAAAAAAGGTGAAGAGAGGGAGATTTGGCTAAAAGAAAGGTTTAGGAAAGGGAGACACAAAAAATGAGGTGGCCAAGAAACATTTACCTATTTTTCTTTCTATTTTAAATGCAAAACCAAACATATTAGGCGATTTGTAATATTCAAATATATTTTCAAATTCAGTATTTTGTATGTGTGCATATATATATATTTCACAAAAAATAAGTTTTTCAGGTGTTCTCCCATATAGGGTGCCCGCTAGGCCAGAAACTATTTTGGCACCAATTGGTGTTCCTCAATAGATAATGATTAATTCCAATTGGTACATTTTTTATGATAAATCTTATTAAACAAGAAATGACATCCAATGCTGCAAGAGGTCAGTCTTTCATGCTGCACTTTGTTCAGTGTCAAAAAAAGTTGTTTCACATCTTAGTGAGTTTCTTTATATCATTTTCACTTTCTTTGTCTACATTTACTACTTCCTAGTATTACATTTTTATGAATTAATTACTTTATCTTAGCATATATCACATACATTTATCTTATCTTAGCGTTTTTGTTTAATGCATGATGTATATCCTTTGTATGTCATCCATTATTTTATACTATCCATTATTGCTACTATGTTATTTATTTTAAATATAGATTTCATTTCGGTATCTCCTACATGTTAGGAAATAGTATCTCTTATTTATATATTTTTTTAAAGTATTTTTATTTAATTACTGTTCTGACTACTTAACGTGTTGCAGAATGAACCTGGCATCTGTAACTTATACCCGACTGTGATAAGGTTTTCCTACGACAAAAGTGGTTATATATCTGTTAATCAGCAAATAGTAGTAATTGTTAAACCTTCTTAATTGCACTTTTTCTATCCCTTATCCAAAAAATGGAGGAAGAAATATAGTTGAAAAACTACTGGCACCTCAGACGGAAATATCCCATTTTTCCAAATTGATATGGTAATGAACCAAAAATAGGGTAATGGAACTAAAATCAGCAATAACTATTTAAAAATAAAATTCATTTACTAAACTAGAAAATAAAAATTTTTTTTGTTGCTTTTAATTAGAACAGAAGGCAAATTAGAACCCAAGCACAATCAGGATTTATTACAAATTACACTAAACTTGTATGACTTTTTGCATTATCACTTGTAATATGACAATTTTTTATTTGACAAAGTGTGCTCTACTAAAATAAAAACCCTATTTTATATAGATATTAAAATATATTAATAAATCTACAGAGTTTTTCACAATTTTCACAAGCATGACATTTAATTGAATGAGAATATATTGTGACTTCATAAAATCATATCTAGTTCATGTTATATCAAAGAAATTGAATGAGAATAATGAAAAATAATCCAAAATTCTATTTCAACAAATTGTTAAAATTATATCTGACTTATGATCCATAAAAGAATTTTTAATTCAAATATTTTATCATATTTATTTATTTTCAAATAAACATTACTTGAATGTTTTTGTTTTAATTTCATGCAATTATAGTGATACTTGGATGTCATATTTTAATCCATATCCACATGATAGTTGATAAATTCAAGCACTTTTCAGTAACTTATCTCTATATACTGTCCAATTTCAAAAGTATATTTTAATATTGCACACACACACATATTATATATATATATATATGTAAAAGCTGTTGAAAAAATTTAATATGTTTAAATAGTAATTGTTAAGATGAAGCTGTCAATTGAAGAATTTGCCACTTTTATTTCCCAAAGATATGCATCTATGTATAAGTCGTCATTCTCCACACTAAACCAATGTGGCAGTTTAGAACTCAGTGTCATGCAAGGTGTACCATGATAGGTTTAACAAGCCCTAAAGCAAGTTTGCTTTTATTCTAGAGATGGGCATTACAAAATAGTTAAATGCTAGTGATGCTGCACTGTGTAAATATTATTCAGATTGACCACCTTCAAAGGTGGGATCCATAGGGTCACATTTATCTTTTTGAACAGGAACTGCTAGAGCAGGAACGAAACATAATTAAAATTGAGTTCTTCCAGTTCAGAAACCCAATGAGTAAGCAGCGGGATGCTCTAGGTCCTATTAAATTATATGCCGGTCAAAAAAATTAAGGAAATTAGTTTTGATTCTATTATGAAAAATTATAACTTCAAATATTGTCCGTACATAAAACAAGAGAAATTAATAATCATTTTCGTGCAAAAAGAATGTTTATGTTTATGTTCTGAATGATTAAAAATTTATTTACTGACCTAAATGGCATTTATTTATTTGCTAAGCAAACCGCCTTCTGCTTTCTGATATGGACCAAAAATTTTTTTTTTAGAATTACTATCTAAAAAAATAGATAATAATATTCGTAGTCATAATACTAATTAAATCAACAACAACGAGAAAAGATAAATTATAAGTATTGGATCTGTAATAACTTACAACAAAAAATGCAGATGGAATTCCTAAGCTATTTTTAGGTGCCTCGTTTTTATCACTAGTAGATGTCATTTCGGAAAGTACAAAAGTTTTATTTAATATTCAAGCCAAAGAATAATTAAATAATTTATGAGGATTATTATAATAAAAATAATTAAATAACTATTCACAGCAATTAGCCGCTCACAAAATGAAAATGTTGTGGAAATAGTGTAGAAAAGAAATTATAAGTTGAGATGTACAGAAACTGATTATGCATTTTATAACAAAACTGAAACTTCTGCTATGTCTTAAGATCTATTTATGAAGATATTTCAGAAAGTTAAATAATTCATAATATAATTTTTGTACATAATTTATATTAAATCATTTTAAAAATATAATTAAAATGAAAGGTTCATACCTCTGTTTTTTTTTTCAGCTTAGTTTCATTGATTTCAACACAATATTCTAATGCTAAAATTTTTAAAATGCATATAAATATTAAAATATAATTTCTACTATAAAATCAATTAATCATTTCAGAAAATTTTATAAAATATTTTAAAATTTCAATACAAATCCCCTTTTGATTGTGGAAATCTTTTTTGAAATTTAAATAAGTTTAAAAATGTAAGATTTTTATTATTTGTGAAAATTAAAATTTCTCACTATAACACAAGTCAACTAATGGACAAAAACTTCAGACATTATTTAATAACAATTTTTTATTTTATTTGTGATGCAATCTTGATGGTGATAACAACGCAAAGTTTTTAAATAAGTAGCTTTTGTAGCTGGTTTGGCTTTGTAACAAAATCATATTCTTTTGATTTAATAAAAGTAACGGATGAGGTTTAAATTTGTTTTATTAAAATGTTTTTTTTTTTTTTTTTTCGAAAGTTGTCAATTTGACTTGAGATTATTGACCATTAGAGCAACAAACATCTAAGAGATTGAATATTAATTACCCAGTGGGCGACAACAAAATGCGAATGAGCACTTCCTGATGTTCATCTAGGATTTTCGCTATTTTTACCTCTACGACTCCATCGGAAATCTCGGTATGCAAATATAAAAATTTTCGGATGAAAAAAATAATCAAATATTTTAATATAGTTATAAATGCAAGAACAATCTGTTTTTAACAATATTCATTTGTTGGATAATCTGGATGTTGATTGCAGGTTTTTTATAAAATATTCAATTGTGATTAGTGATCTGCTAACCAGTAAATGAAATGCATGAGATATTGCACATGTTCTCGATTATCAAGAAACCAGGATTTTAATTATTTTTTTAATAAAAATTAGAAATATTTTTAAATTTGGAAATTAATCATTATTAATTTTTCTGTGTGTATATCGGTATCTTTCGTATTCCAGTTAGTAATAAATCAAGTTTATAATAATAAAATTTGCACTCTTCATCATTATGTTTGTACTGCCTCATTTTATAAAAAGTCTGTGCTTATTGTCATTCATCCATTTTTTTCTCTTGTTGATTTAAATTAAAGACGCCTCCTCACTCAAACCTCGGGGCTTCATAATGTGGGAATCATTTAATATTCGATTTTAAATGATTTAATCATTTTAGAAAGTACTGTAACAAAAGGAGAAAAATCTGGCCATCATAAATTGATGAGGACAAATTGGATTCTAAAAAAATAGGCTGTATTATTTTAGTAATTAAAATTAAATTAAATAACATACGATATTATAATGAAGTAGCTAAAATTTTTGGATTTTCATTTTTATGTTACGTTTAAATAACATAAAAATGTTAAAAGATATTTGATGTCATGTTTTCGATAGCCTGTGCGATGTTTTTTCAAACCTTCAAAACATCCAACTCGTGGATCAGTTGTAACCCTAGTTAGCATATCGAAAAAAAGTAGGGGATTCAATATCAATTGTGAAGAAGTTTTGTATCGTCAAGCTGTCGTGATAGTTTTATTGCATTTTCCACCATCATATGTGGAAAGCTATTCTTGAAAACTCCCTTGAAATAATTATTTCTTCCTCTGTCAGTTTATAAACTATTTGTGGTATAAGAGAAACAAAAATACACTATGTATTAATTTTAAAAAAGTCCTTTCAAAATAGTTAAGTCTTTGGTAAAGAAAGTGATCTATTCCAAAAAAAAATTAACTTATCACTTTATCGCATTGCCTTCTTTATATTATCTTAATATGAAGCAATTTTTACAGAGTCATAGAAACTGGGTTAGGTGAGTTTCCAGTATAATCTGGTTGTTGTTGTTTTAGAATTCAGACATGTTTACCTAGATTCATTTACCTCTAGGATAACACATATTTAGCAGATTCTGTTTAAACTAGGCTACAACATATAAAATCGTACTACACTGCCTTCACATTTTGTTGCACATATTGCGATTAATATCCGCATCTCTCTTCTCCATCGTCGAATGGAAAGCAGCAGATGCATAGAAATATTCACAGCCGCAGATATGTAGCAGATTTATCTAGAGCAGGGGTCTCCAAACTAAGGCCCGTTGGCCAAATCCGGCCCGCCAGAGTCATCAATCCAGCCCGCGACAGCGAATAACTTATTGTTGCTGTAACAAGTTGGATAAAAAACACAGAACGATAATAACTCTGTTTTATTGACTTTCTAAGTAAAGCTTAATGACAAGCATAATACGCAGAAAATTTAACGTAAGCATAACAACTAACAAATAATTGAAATGAATCCCACTAACATTATAAACTAGTGAACATACCGCGATTACCCTCTGTAGTTATGTTGGGGTAAAGAGTATCACATATGTATGTGTATCGATGTTTGGAATGTATATATCCTGAATCAAACATATGACCTTTATCCTGAAAATCCTCAGGAACGGAACAGCCAAATTAATGTGAATGAAACCGTGGGGTATCCACTTATAAAAAAATAGGGAGATTTACGTAATTGTTATTTTTTCACTGGCAATAGTTTGTAGTTGTGAATCAACTTTACTTGTACCAATTATTAATAGAGATTTAAGATGCTCATCGCTAAACTTAGATCTGTAAACATACTTTGCGTACTTCGTTTTGGAGAATGCTTTCTCACACAAGTAAGTAGTACCAAAAACAGTAAACAGCCCACGAGCAAATTTATGTAAATTATCAAATTGTATCAGTGGAAGACTCTTATAAAACTCCTGTAGCACTCAATAGTACACACAATATTAATTGTAGTAATTGAACCAGCGAATTTAGCAAGCGTATGCTCGCTCAGAGCGCGTACTGGCGACTAGTCTAGAAATTATAGATAATGGCAGAAAAATTAAAACGGTTTTGGCCCTTTTGTACTTACTGGTGTAAACAGTATGGCCCTAAGGCTGGAAAGTTTGGAGACCCCTGATGTAGAGTTCCACATGAGATGGCTGCTACATAGAGTCATATCTTGTTACCACAATTTTAAAAGAACTTCCATGGATTATATTTGGAGACTTTCCCTCAGCTTCAAAATCAATAGACTTTGCGGCCTACGTAATAGTCACACCCATCCCTATG
This sequence comes from Caerostris extrusa, assembly GCA_021605095.1. Classification (NCBI taxonomy): domain Eukaryota; kingdom Metazoa; phylum Arthropoda; class Arachnida; order Araneae; family Araneidae; genus Caerostris; species Caerostris extrusa. Next base: position 32,548 of record BPLR01002600.1, on the reverse strand, counting down.
TATATATAGAAGCTATCTGTTCAATTTTTTTTTCGCTAGATTTCGAACCGGATTTCTATAGTTGGGGAACTCAATTGTCTACCCAGGTAAATCCGCTCTTTTATGATAAATTTTAAAACGTCAAATATCTTAAAGAGTAGAATATAATTTGATCAATTTCATTCTAATCACTAGCACATTATAAAATATCATGTAGGAACAACGCAAAGTAATGGCAATTTTTGCTTTATTCATGCTTTTCAAAGTGACTATAAAACTGATGTGTTTATCAGATTTGCAAATTTTCAATTTATTTCCTTGTTGATATAACTTGTACTGCTTTATTTAAATAATCGCAATTGATTAACAAATTAAGCAATAAAAAAAATGAAATAAAAAAATTCAAACTTTTTTAAATGTATGAAAAAGAAAATCTATCGAATTTTAACTGTAATGTGCTGTAAAGTGTAACTGTTTGTAAGGTGCTTAAAGTATTTGTGATTTTTTTTTTTCATTGAAAAAAATAAAGAAACACGGCAAGATGAACCGTATTATGAACGCTTCTTTGGAAGTATACAGAAAAGATTTGAATTTGAAGGATATATACTTTGAAGAATTTTTCATTTAATAATAATTAATAAATTTGATAAAATATCTAAATATCAAGATAAATAAATTACAAAGCTCTTTAGACAAGATTTTTATTTATTTCTTCATTGTAGGAATATTGAAAATTAGATTTAAATATGGTAAATATTTTCGTCTTCATGTATTTTTAGAGAATTAAAAGAACTTTATGATTATTTTTCAAAGCTTTATTACTCAGTATTTCCTAGGTTTATCTGAAAAGAAGTGATAGAATAAGGGCAAACGAGAGGAAATTTAGTAATTAGAAAATACAAAATTAGATTTTTCAAAAAAAAAAAAAAAAAAAAAAATTTGAAATGTCGAGGTTTTAAATTTGCCTATTTTTTTTCCGACGGATTTTAATCTGTATTCTTCCTAAATTTGGTCTCGATAGGTCTCCAAATAAATTTTTGTATAGAGGGCAAAAAAGGAAATCTGTCTAGCTCGCAGCGCTGCCCCTACTCAACACGTCTACTATCCGTTTTTCACAAGGAAGGAAATAATTCTTTTGAAATAATTTTTTTTTTTTTTTCTAATGCGGCTGGCAAACACTTAGACAGCTTGGTCTTGATGCCTTAAGGCAAGCGCTGCACAGACGTTACTCACTTTGCATTACCCAGGGGCGAATGTAACTTGAAGATAAGCCACGGACGCGGAGTAACAATGCCCCCGCAATGCTCTACGATCTTATTAGACCGTGACCTAAGGTTTAAAGTGGATTTCGAACCACTACAAACATCCATGGCACCGCCACATCCATGGACTCGAACCCGAAACCTGTGGTACCGAGGGCCAGAGTTGCTACCCCACGGCCATTCAGGCCCCTAATTTACAGAATTCTTAAGAAGAAATGGTGAATTAATTCATTTATGAGATTGAAAGTATAGCCCACCCATCTGGCGATACTTTTAACCTTTTTTACCCGATACTTTTTTAAACTTTTTTTTTTTTTTGATGCCCCTATTGAACATTCGCATATTGGCTGCAGTATATACGACTGAAGATCTAGTTACAGTAAGACAAAACAATTTTTTTAGTATCGGTAAATATTATTAAAAATATTTCTGTTGAATTAAAGGTTTGAGATTTTAAATATTTCATCTTAAATAAAGCAACAAGTCTAAAACAATTCACCTCTGATCTATTAACATTATATCTGAGAATATAATAGCATTAGTATGGAAAATAGATTAAAAAAATTAATACTGCCTGTCTGATAAAATTAATATTGTTTTTATTGTCCGTCTTATTTTTTAAAATAATTTTAAAATAATCTAGGTTTTTATTTAATTACACTCATGTCCATAAATTAAGGATAATTCAGAATCACACAGAAATTGAACTCTAAAAATAAAAATTTCACCAGTAGAATCATCACACACATCTTGAAGAAGAATATGAAAATTACAGGAAGCCACCAGATGGCGCGGATAGTACGTCACAATGACGAGAGTGTAAGAGTGGGGTATATAAGGAATGGCAAAAAGGACAAGCGCTTTAAAGCCTTTCAGTGCAATAACCGGCGTGGTATAGTTATGGCACAAAGGAAGCATTTGGATGATTTTTACGTGGTAGAATTATCGGACGACTGAAATGTGGACGTACCCAGCAGGAAGTATCCGAGGAACTTGAATCGCCCAGAGTGTCATCTCCAGGCTTTGGCAAAGATTCCAAGATGATGGTAATGTGAGTAGATGTAACAGCACAGGTCGCCCCGAGTTACAACGCCGAATGAGGACCGGTATTTAGCAATTACTGCCAAAAGAAACAGATGGAGCACAGCATCAGACCTGTCTCGTCAACTCTCTTCAGCTACCGGTACGACAGTTTCAAGACAGACCGTGTACAGACGTTTAGGGCACATTGGTCTATATGCTCGTAGGCCTGTCAGATGTGTTCCACTTACCGCAACTCAGTGTCGCCTGCGATTAACCTGGAGTAGAGAGCATGCATTGTGGACACCGCAACAGTGGTCTTGTGTGATGTTTTCCGACGAGTCCAGGTTTAGTTTGCAGTCTGATTCTCGCCGGACTTTCATATGGAGAGCGTTACCACCAAGAGGATACCATTGAAAGACACCGTTACGGTGGTGCAGGATGGCTCGTTTGGGGAGGAATTATTTTTGGTTCCAGAACTGACCTGCATGTTCAGAGTGTAACGATGACAGGCCACATCTATCGGGATGTCATTCTGGAACAACATGTACGTTTGTTTCGGGGCACCATGGGTGCTGAATTTCTGTTTATGGATGACAACGCCCGTCCTTACCATGCAAACATTGTAGACGAATGCCTTCAATTGGAGGATATCACCCGTATGGATTGGCCAGCATACTCACCGGACTTGAATCCAATAGAGCATGTGTGGGATATGCTTGGCCGACGAATTGTAGCCCGTCAACCCCCCTCACCTGTCAACCGGAACTTCGGAGGGCATTGCTTGATGAGTGGTGTTATATTCCCCAAGATCAGATTGATAATTTGATACTCAGCATGCCTAGGCGTTGTAAGGCCTGTATTGCATCGTCCGGGAGACATACTCCATATTAACCATCATACTAATCATGTTATACTGTTTTTTGTAAAAGGTTCTTTTTGAAATTTGCTCCAGAGAGTAAAAATCGTAATTTTAGTAATTATGTCAAACATATATCATCTTTTTTGCTCTTTATCTTTTGTTTAATAAATAGACTTTACAAATAAGTCAAATTTGTTTTGCTTTGTGTCTTTCTTTGCCTGAACTTCATTATCCTTAATTTATGGGCATGAGTGTATAAGCAGGAAATGAAGTGGCGGCAATCGTAAAAAGACGGGGAATCTGAAAGTTTTGAAGTGGCCTAGGGTCTTACGCAGGCCATAGCCTGTGTATGTGCCAAATTTAAAAGCTCTAGATTAAAAACTATGTATAAGCCTGATTTCCTGTGGAGTTGTTAAACAGCAAATCTTCATCATATTAATCCTTAAAAATCTAGAACAAAACTCATTTTATAATTAACAAAGGAGCCCATTTCAATGCAATGGTACTTACGAATGATGCTTATCTGTCTATACTACTGTGCCCAAAAAGTAAGACCAATTTTTTTTTTTTTTTTTTTTCAAAAATTTTTATTTATTCTTCCAAATTTATTTCATCGCCTTCAAAGTAATACCCCTCAGGACACAATGCACTTATGCCAACTTTTTTTTTTTCAATCCTCAATGCATGCTAAAAAGTCAACGGTAGGAATGACCTTCAAAGCGCGCGGCGATTGACGTTGAATTTCTTCCATCGCCTCAAGTTCCCGGAGTTGTCTTTTGAGTTTAGGGAATAGCCAGAAGTGGCACGGTGTGAATACGGTGGTTATGGGAGCGATATATTTTTCATTTTTGGCGAAAAAGTCACGAAGAATCAATGCAGTGTGAGCTGGCGAATTCAGTGTTTTCGGTGCCCAACGAGATTTGGCGCATTTGAGGCCCAAAATGGAATTGGCCGATCCTTTTGAAATTCCAACATCATCACCAAGGTCTCTAATTGTAAATCGACGGTTTGCAAGCACCAAATCTTTAATTTTTTGGACGTGAGCTTCGTCGGTTGAGGTTGAGGGACAACCAGAGCGCTCTTCGTGTTCAAAGCGTTCTCTGCCTTCTTGAACTGTTTATACCACTTGTAAACATTTCTTTCCGATTTAGTAATGCTCTCCGAATGCCTTATGTAACATTCTATACGTTTCCGCAAACAAAACTCAATGCAAGTTCTTTGCTCAATTAATTCAGACCTTTCAATAATCAGCGGAATCAGCTTTAGCGTCTCACAAAGCCAGAACTTTATTCAAACACTAATGAATATTTTGTCGTCAAATTTCACGCAGATGTCAAATACAGTGCCAGCAACCCATAAAAGAAAGAAAATTGAAATTCCATAAGCCCCGGGAATTTTAAATTGAAAATGGTCTTACTTTTGGACACAGTAGTATAGTAACGGGACTGATTCCAAAAAAGATATTTATTTACACTTTATGGAAAATCTATTGTTTGTCTACATCAATGCATTTCCTGATAGTATTCACATCCATCTTAAATAAAGCAATAATTCCAAAATAATAATCACCTTTAATCAGTGGGCATTATATTTGAGAATACAACGTCAGTAAAGTACCATTTTTATTGTCCACTGGTCAAAAGGGGGTTGCAGGTTATTTTCTGGTAATTGTTTCAATAGTTGGGACGTTTTTTTCTTGCTATCTTTAGCCTCCAATGGCATAAAATAGATTCCTTTTAGTACAGGTTTTATTTTTGTCTAAAGGAAAAAGTCATAGGGGCTAATTAAACAAATAAGGAGGATGCTCCAGTGTGGTAATCCATTTTCATCCAAAGCTGCTTCATGGAGAGAGCTGTGTGAGGAACAACATTGTTTCGATGCGGAGTAAAAACCATTTTGCCATAATTCGGGATGGGTTTTTTACTCCATTTTTCACCTTAATCTACACTTCTTTGAAATAATGACAGTTTGCTGTCATGCCCAGTGATATCCACTCTTCTAAAATAATACCTCTGATATAAAAAAAATAATAAAAATAAAAATAAATAAAAAATAAAAAAAAATAAAAAATAATAAAAATAAAAAAATTTAAAAACTGCAATCAGCATTGCTTTAAATTTTAATTTGCTCTGACAAATCGTTTACAATCTTGAGGAAGAGAAAGTTTTCCTTTGCTTCGATTGTATTTTTGTCTCTGGGTCATATTGAAAAATCCAAATTTTGACACGAATGACATTTTTAAAGGATTGAGATCAGCATGAATTTGCTGCAGCATATCAGCCCCTTCCTGTTTTGTTTATTCTGAGAATCCTAGGAATCATTTTGGCACAAATTTTTTCATGTTGAGGTTGTCCCGCAAAATTTCCCACAAAGTGTCATCAATGTTGCTATGCTCATATACTATTTGAGCACCAGATCTGACGTCAGATCTGAAACAATCTGGCAGATTCTTTTTGCACATTTTAGGCAGCTCTAGAAGTAGCCGCCCATCCAAAGAGTTCGTTGTCTTCTACTTTTTCATGACTTTCAATGAGTCTTTTGTGTCACTCAAATACTAGCATACAAATACTGACACGCAGTCTTCTCCATAAGTCTGATTAAGCACCTGTAAACACTCATTTGGTGTTTTGTTCAATTTCAGCAAAATTGCAAATTCTCAAGCTGCTTAAACTTTTGAACTTAATACTTTAACGTCAAGTGAAGTGAAATGCAAACACATGATGGATAAACTTTTATGGTCCGATAATGACGATGTTTGGTTACAAGCTCAGACACGTCCAAGATCATCATCATCCACCAGCTGTCATAATATTATTGTGTTCAAAGGGAGAAACAAATCTAGTCTCGTTACTCAATAGTAAGATTTTATGCATCGCTATGCTTCCCCAAATAGCCAACTGGTGCCAACTTAAATACAATTATCACAGATACTTATTCTACCAAAGGGTATACGAATTCTACCATATTCACTTCTTTAAATATAGAGGTCTGCAGCACTCTATATCTCTTGTGATATGGAAGTCAGTCACAGCATCTCGTATATATTGGAGACGGAAGCAACAAATATATTTAAAAATACCCATTTATTGATGTTTCATCATAACTGGCCCGACAGCCCGTTGTGGGCCTTGGCCTTCTTTAAAAGATCCCTCCAGGCTGTTCTCCTCTTGTCAGTGGACCTCCAGTTTTTGATCTTAATAACATTAAAGTCAGAGTCTAAATAGTCGACCCATCTCTTTTTCGGTCTTCCCCTTGGTCGCTTGTTCAAAAGGGGTTACATTGAAAACCTTCAAAGCGGTTCTATCACTTTCCATTCTCATGAGATGACCGGTCCATCTCATTCTGTTCAGTTTAACAAATTTTAGAATGTCAATATCTCTAAAAAGTTTGTAGATGTCAAAATTATTTATTGACGTTTGGTAAGCAAAATTGCGGACGTTTTGCTTTTTTTTTCTAAATTTTTACTACGGGTGAAAATTCGGAAATTCATGTTTTTATTATCAGTGTTATTCATCTAGATTTTATTAAATCCGGTATTCTAATACGTTGATTAAATATACTTCCTTGATATGAAAGAAAAAATGTAATCAAATTATTAGTTACGTAATATATGTTTATAAAATAACTTTAGTTAAAGGAAGAATGATGCCATACATTTACAAAACGTTGAAAAGGAATAAAATAAAAAAGAATATCCATAACCTGATAATCATTACATTCCACTTTTAACATCTGTCACACCTGCATGTTTAATAAACATTCTAAGAATTTAAAAGAAGGCTATCTACTCATTACATTATTATTCAGTCTGAGCTGTAAGTGTTTTATGTATTCTTATAAACAGCAATATTTTGCAGAATTAAATATTAGTTGCAGTATATTAGTATATATGTAAAAATAAAGCCCTTTCTAAAAACACAATTCTTATCAATAGGCTGTAATCATATTAAGCACATAATTTCTCAAATATATAAACGACATTAAAGAAAAATCATTTAGCATACATATATATCTAAAGAAATCAGATAATAAGAAATAAGAATTTTGAATAAGAATACGAATTAATCAGATTAAGAATAAGAATTTAGAAAAGAATAATAACATTTAAATAAGTAATTTAAACAAGAAATCAGATAACAAGAAATAAGAATTTATAGAAGAATGCTCAGAATAATCAGAAATAAGAAATTAATTTAGTGCCCTGTAGATCACTGTATCAAGAAGTACAAAACCTTTAGGACATTGTAAACCATATTATTTCGTGGATTTAAGTCAAAACAAATCTAGTGACAAACAAATTTATTATGTTCAGGCTCAGTTTAGAAAAGGAACTTTTATAAATATTTCTTCTTTAAATAGTTAGATTTTCTTATTAAACTCTGTTAAATTCTTTTGTTCTATATAAATATACCAAACATGCATTGTGTAAAGTAAAATGATGGAAATATAGCCTTGTTACCACTCTTGGCGACAAGCTAAGCGAAGTATTGACCATGTTGGCTGATAGTTTTTCTAGAAGTCGCCATTAGAAAGTTATTAGCTTGGCACGTGAGAGAAAAATATGATAAAAGACCGAAGTCCTTCTTGTCAGAATCACTTGTCGGAGTTGATTAGGAGATAGATCTTGTGCGTTTAGCTTGCCATATTTTACTTTTCAATTTCTAACCCTCATTAACCTTAATTCTTCAATTTCTATCGAAAATAAACTACTAATTTGCGACTCTACGTGTGTCTCATTATTACAAACTTACTCGATTTGGTGGTGGTGGGGGGGGTTGGTTTTCAGTTGCAAAAACTTGAATTAATTGTATACAAATAAAAGAAAATAAAATTCTTCAAGTTATCATTAACGCACAATGGTTTTTCAGAAATAATGATGTTTGTCAATATCTAAATCTTCCCTATATAGATATATTTATTTTTTAAACTTTCATAAATTTCTTTAATAATCTTGACAATATTTTTTTTTCGAAATCCAAAACCCCCCAATAATGATCACACCATCCTTTCCTAATCTAAACTCCCTCGGGCTGTGTTAAATATATTATCAAAATTTCATTATTATCATCCCTGATCAATCATTGCTGCCTTGTAGATGCTGCTCCTCCACCCCATTTGTTTTTGTTTGTTTTTATTATTTTTTTTTTATTGATTATTTTTATTTTAATTTAGTTTTAATTAAGTTTTTTTTTAGGTATTTACCATCTGAATTATTGTAATCTTATCTTGCAAATATGGATTTTCTTTATCTGTTTTGACTGTCTTAAACTACTCTTCCTGTCTAATTTCCCACCATGTATCCTCAAGTCTTCAAGGTTGTGAATTGTTTTTTTCTGAGGTAATTAGTAATTTAGTAATTTTAACTATAAATTTTTACTGAGGTAATCAGTAATTTAGTAATTTTAATTAATAATTTCCTGAGGTAATTTGTAATTTTTTTAATCTGTTTTGACTGTCTTAAACTACTCATCATGTCTAATTTCTGGCCATGTATCCTCAAGTCTTCAAGGATATAAATTGTTTTTTTCCTGAGAGCAAAGGCATTCTAAATAATTCGATGATCAGATTTTTTAAATTTATTAGCAATTAATCTGCCAATCTTTGTTATTTATCTTGTTCTGTTTCCCATTTAATTTCTCCTGAAATTTATTTTTTTTTTACTTTATTAAAAAAATCGATACACAATACAAAGAAACTAGCCCCGAGTTATTATTTATTCTAAAAACATGATATTTTGAATAACTTTTCAAAAATAAAGTTTTATGTGGATGCTTTTTTAAATGTTTGGCACTTTTAATTCTAAATTGATTAAGAATTTTCAAATCACTTAGGAATATTCAAATATCAGAATTAATTAGGCGTTTTAGAGCCAGTTTCTTTTTATATTCTATTTTAAATATTTTTTTTTTTTGTTCTAAAACATCATAATTTATTTATGAACAGAAATAACATTGGAAGGTAATAAAATTTAAACTAAAAATGGAAATATAATTTTAAAAAGAATGAAATTCAAAGTAACGAACTGTTTTAAAACATTTTTTATATTAAGTAACTTATTTCAATTTTAGAATACTAAATTATTTTTAAGAGCGCTAATTGAATAAAATAACACTTTTAAATTTGTTAATTGGTTCAGAAATTAGTAACTTTTTAAATCCTAGGATATTAAAAAATTTATTGATTGTCATTATTATAAAAAACTTTTTTATTTGGATTATTCATTAAGTAAAAAATATGTGTCTTTTAAATCAGTGCCATTTAAGTGGAAAGGAATCAATGGATTAATGCACAGTGGGTATTGATATTTCTAAATCAAAAGCAAAAGAGAGTATAGAATATATATGTTTATCCTTCTACTTCATTGGCCCAACAGCCCCATGGTGGATCAAGACCGTCTGCATATTGATAAATTCCAAAACGTGAAATGTTGTTAGGGTTGTTGGGTTTGGTTGTTAGCCCTACGCCCAACTCTCTACAGTCATATTAGACCGGGACCTATGGTTTAAAATGGATTCCGAACCACTACAAACAATCATGGCAACACCAGGCCTTGAATCCGAAACCTGGGTCACTCGGCCATCAGTCTCGTAAGTTTATCCTAAATACTGATAATTTGTATCTATTTTCATCATAATTATCATTTTAGTCATTTGGTATTTTAAGCCCTTTATAAAAATGTCATATTTTTATAGAATATTTATATTATATAAACTGATAATCTAATAGGGGTCTGATGGCTGAGTGACCAGCGCTCGGCATTCGGTGCGACAGGTTTCGGATTCAAGTCCCGGCTGTGCCATGGATGTTTATAGGGGTTCGGAATCCACTTTAAACCGTAGGTCCCTGTCTAATATGACTGTAGAGCGTTAGGCGTAAGTGTGATAGCCCTACCCTGTAAGAAGAAAATATCTTCTGTCTCGAAATTTGTTTGTAAGTAGACGACCTTGGCCGCCATAGACTGTTGCACCAGTGAAGAAGGGAGAAAGGGTAATCTACTACTGCTTTTACTTAATCCACCTGGCATCAACAAGCCTATTTCCAACATTCCAATAACTCACAGAAATATTAAGATATTACATTTTAATTTAATTCTTAGAATCACAGATCGCCAATAATAAAAGCTTTTTTTTTTTTTATTTGTCATTTTTAAGTGATTCAGTTTTGTATTTTTGTATCCCAATTAAGAAAAATCATTAACAAGAATTGTGAAAGCCAATTTTAAAAGATAAGCCTTAATAATTTTAAATGACATAAAATTAAAAAACTATTAACTAAATCACTTTTATGTGATTCCGTGTTAAGAAAATAGGATAGATGTATAAAATCATATAATGCAAGCTTCAAAAGGCTAAAAAAGATTGAGAAACATAAATTATGTTTCTTTGCAAGAAAACATGATAATAATAATTCTCGTTATTTAACACCTTTTTCCAATATAAATAAAAAAAAAAACTTGTATAAAAGCAATTAATTTCGGATTTTCTGGAAAAAAATAGCATGGAGATGAATGTACCTCTGTCATGTGACTCAGTATGATGTTCGTGCATAATTGGCATTGAATCATACATGGTACAGAGCATGAGTTCATCACATTCTCTACGTAAGAGCAGTTTTGGGGGTGTCTCACAGCTGCAGATTGGTAAATATTTATTTCACGCTTTTTCTGCACACCAGCCAGAAGTAACGTGAAAAAGGTAATGCCTTATAAGACGCCATATTCTTAAAAAGAGAAGCCGCATTAACTTAAGAGAGAAACATATTTTTTTAGAAGATTGCAAACTGCAAAATTTATTTTCAAGTAAGTATTTTGAATCGTGATTATTAAAAAGTTACTAACTTGTTAAAGAAAATGGCTACGCAGTAGTATTATCACTTCTTGTTCTTAATGGAATTAAAACTGATCTAACACAATTGTTTTTAAAAATAGTTGCCATATTTGCCAGTTTATTGTTATGATTATTGTTTATTGTTTATTACATCATTACTTACTTTTTTTATTATTTCCAATGGCAAGTTTACAAGTCAACATGTCTTATTTTTATGTAGAATTTAGTTAAAACATTTTTTTATGCATTAAGAATAATTTTTTAATCTAACATTTGGGATAAATAGTCATTAATATATTTATTGGTATTCGTCAAATAAGGAATTTATTTAGTAATCATCAATTAAAAAGAAATTCAAGATTCGACACAAAAACAATTCTTTCAAATCATCAATGTTTTTTTTTTTTTCAAATGAATTTTTTCTTTTATTTTGTCAAAAAATTGTCTTGTGTCTTTGAAGTTTTTAGTTGTTTAATAATTTTTAGTGTTATATAAATTACTTTTAAAAGATTTTTTTAAATTTTTTTGGAAAATGTTACTTTAATGCTGAAGCATTCATTTTTTTTACAGTAAATTCATTTTCCACAAACTAGTGATTTTTTTAAATAGTATCTCCTTTAGCTATGATTATATTTTTTCACATGAAGTATTTTCAACAATTACTATGTATCTTTGAAATATTTCTACCATAACTTGATCATTTAATTAGCAAATGAAATATAATTCAGATTTATTTGTAAATAAAGGAAATAAATTTTGGATTAGTAGTTATATTTTCTATGTTATAATATAAATACAATGCAAAATCATACTGTATACTAAAATTATCATGACTTAATTAGGCTGCAGTATAATTGTACTGTATGCTAAAATCACTTAATATGATTTAGATTATACGGGGTTTCGAAAGTTATTAGCAAAACGTTTGTTTCTTAATAATGATAATAAAAAAAAAGTTTTTAATCTTAAATGTTAAGAATGAACTAAAATATTAAAATAAAGTCGGATATTAAATGGATTTAAAAAAAGTAGACGATATTTTTAGTTGCATTTCTTTTACTGCAGATGAAACTGCATCCAAAGAATCATCATCTTCAGTTCAAAATTATTAATTACCCATTTAAATATTTTCGCATTTTAAAATTTCTAAATTTTCCTGCTGAGTAGGTAAATGTTCTTGTAGATATTGCTTATGAAATAATTTCATAATGATGAAAATACTAGAAAAACAGTTGGTTTAAAATATACGTTAGTTTATATGTTGAAAAAAATGCTGAAAACAGCGTTAAAATCAAAATCACATTTCAAATTAACATCAAAAGATTTATCACAGTGAAAATCAAAAATAATTTTAAAATTAATGATATATAATTAATTATGCAATTCTAAATTACCAAGCACGTTATCAATATCAAGTTAAGTCGAATTAGATTAAGTTATCAATTACAAGTTATCAACTACGTAAGGAAGGACAAAGTACCCAATAGTTTAATGTCCAACGTTACGTTTATTTAATTCAGTATAGAACGAGTTTTATCATCATATGCAAACGTGATAGGCTTAGTATGAAGTCCATAGAATCAACAACAACAACAACAAAATATAAATAAATACAAATTGCGAATACTCAAGAAGTAAGATTGTAATTTATCAATTAAAAAAACCATTTATTCTCCTCACGAGAAACTTTTATTTCAAAATTTTTATTTAAATTAAGAAATAATTTGCAACGGGATTTTAATTATATGTGTTTTAAAATTTACTTGATCATGAGTATTTCATGTAAAAATAAGTTTTTCAATTTCAAGTAATTTACTTGAAATCAGTTAAGATTTACGATATGTCAATATCAAGTCACGTGTTCTCTAATTTTTCTTGATGTGTTTAAAGTGTTAGTGGGCCTGAATGATCGATAGGCTCTGGCGCTCGGTACCACTGGTTTCAGGATCGAGTCCCGGCGGTGTCATGGATGCTTGTAGTGGTTCAGAATCCACTTTAAACAATAGGTCCCGGTCCTAATAGGGTGGTAGAGCGTTGCGGAGGCATTGTTACTCCGCGTCCGTGGCTTCTCTTCAAGTTACACGCGCCCCTGGGTAAATCAAAGTGAATAGCATCTGTGCAGCGCTTGCCTTAAGGCATCCAAGATAGCTGTATAAGTGTTTGCCAGCTGCATTAGAACAAACAAAAAATGTTTAAAGTGTTGAAAATGATCAAAATGAAAAACTGCTTAAGATACTACAACAAAATCAATAATTAAAGAAATTTTTACACATCTTGATGAAATTTATGGATATGGCTTTGATTAATGAAGACAATGGGCTAAACCAAGTTCGACACTAAAAAATTTCTATACAGCAGAAAATATGATTTTAGGATGAGTGTTGTCTGGTGATTTTGGTATTGTGATTTATTAAACTTAACTAATTTTTAATATTAATAAATGAACATTTATTAATTATCGCATCATCATTTATTTAATCTCTTCAAAAATATCATCTGAGGATTAGAAATTTTTATTAAAGTTAATTTAATTATTAATAGGTTCTAAAAATGTAACTTTTATTGAAAAAAAATAGCTGATAAATCATGTTTTCACATAATAAATTGAAATTCTATGGCGGATTTCATTATCTTTTTTGTTTCAAATTGTGATCAAAAGCTGATTTCATTAAATAGAAAAATTAGTCGAGTTTAGGTTTACCAGTTCTAACAAATCATTCTATTATACAACATATTTTGAAGGTAGGTCATATGGTCAATAGCTTCACACAAAATGCGAGAAGCAATTTTATCATGCGATGGTTTTCAGTATTCGAAATCATTGAAGCTTAATATGAAAATTTGCTACCAAAAATCTGAAGTATTATTGTTTTTCAATTTAAATTTTATGTACAATAAAGCTATTAAAAAGGAATGATGCAAATGGTGAAAGTAGTTCAAAAATCGAAAAGTTAAAAATTTTTAATTGTGCCATTTTAGTATATTAATTTACATATTATTCAAGGTTCACGGACTATGTTGGACACGCAGGAGCCTTACACTCCTATTTTGCAGGGAGAATTAATGTGGGACATGCAGATTAATTAATAATACATAGGGTAAATGTGTTTAATAAACAACGAGTAAAGGACTAATCCAGTGCTGGGCCTTTACTGGACCCAACAGTAGCAACTTAATGATGGAAGTAATTACATTTGAAACACTCGGTTGCCTCAGGTTTTCTGTTGAACTTTTTTTATACATACTGTCAGATAAAGTAACTTGATACTGTTGAAGATTCTATACTTCTTACAGAGTATAATCTTCCAAATAGGGATGGATTTACTTGGACTTGCGTCTTAAGTTGGATGATTTTGCCAATGGTGAATTCAGTGTCAATCAGTGCAGTTTTAATTTCAGTATCAGTCGTGTCTATAGGTAACCCTTTGTTCACCATCTTCATTGGGTCATTAAATTTTGATCATCATCGTCATTTCATTCAACTTCAATAGTTGCGAAGAGATCTTTTAAATTTCTTGGCGGATTAACTATTATTGGTGGAGGCATAATAGAGATAGATGGAGTGTCAACTTCACTTATTATCATATTTAACTTGGAACTTATTTTTAGTGGTACCGTCGTCTATTTATTTTTAGTGCTCGATCTTGTAGAAGCATGGCATTTGTTTGGCTTGATAAATTGATCAGTCTTAGGGACATCTTTTACGGTTTTCTTAGCGCTGTTTGCATCAAGTGTGGGAGGAGGAGGGAAGCATACATCAGAGCATTCTCTGTGTGCAGCAATCCTGAATTTTATTGAGCTCAGCTTTGTGATTCCTTATCCAATTTATCAGCCAGTATGAGTAAGCTATTCTTTTCTTTGATTCGATTATCAATCTGATTAGTAGACATAACATAGTGTTGTCCTTCTCTTGTTCATCAGAGATCCTCAGTTCTTGAAGAGATCTCATCAGTGTAGAAATCGTTGTTTAGACTCATTGTTATTGTATTGAAACATATGACTTTATTTTAAATCAATCCATTGTAATAAGGATCACACAAAAAGAAGGAACAAGCAAAACAATACAGCAAGACAACAATAAATCGGCCTCACATACCACAAAAAGTCAAAGGGGAGAGAGTAAATAAAGGAGGTAGGCACTTTATTTTATTCCATGAGGCCCCTGGCCTCCCAATGCAACTGCAAGACTTCTCTCTGGCGCTGAGCCTATCTGTTCAGTCCTAGACACTTCAAAAGATGTTTTTAATTCATTGTTTCATCTCTACATATTGGGCAAGTGTTCGAGGCGAAGACATTAATCCTATTTAGATGTTCCGCAAGACAATCGTGTCCTGTTCTTAATCGAAAGTTGGCGACCGCTTCTTTACGTGGTCTAGTGCTAAAGACCCTCCAACTGTCCCGAATACAGTGCCACTTTTTGCCTACAGATTTAGTTATGAGATTATCTTTCATTTTCTTAAAAATTTCTCCATGAATATATTTCTTGAAAGATTCTGGTGGAACTTGTTTCTTTCCAATATTCATACAGTTTTCTTTCTTTGTAAGTGAATCTGCTGCTTCGTTAGCTTAAATTCCCACGTGTGATGGTATCCACGGGAAGTTTAGACTCATTGCAAACATATAAAAACGCTTTTTTTTTTTTAAATGACAAAACGTATCTCCAGCCAGAAGTAATTACATAGATTCCTGTAATTTAATTTAAACTTAAATATCTCTAGTGTAACATCGTGCGTTTAAATAACTCAATTGTGATGAAAGATGGTTTAATATGCCAGCAGATTTACATAAGATTAATTAAAGTAGATTTATTATAATTTGATACAACAATTTCTTCATTTAAATTAATAAGGTACTATTAAATACACGAAACATATTCTATACATATTTTGTTTTATGTATCAAATTCCTAATTATATAATATATATAGTTGATTATTTTAATATTTTGGTATACTTTCAAACATGATTGCGATAGTGCTTTTATCGCTTCTACATGTTACAAGTGCTGCAGCTGCAGTTCCTTTTATGAAAGATTCTGATCCTATGATGCTTGGTAAAAAGAAATTTTATTTCATTTTCTGCATGTTACCTATGTACATAAAATAAAATCCCTGTGTATTTATATAGTATATTTAAGATAGAGTTAAATTTTTTTTTGTCATATATATAGGTTTCACTTTGTGGTACAGTCACCCCTTCCAGAAAGGGAATACTCTTAATAACTTTCGTAACAATCATCAGATCTTCCCAAAAGTGGTATCGTTTGGAAAAGGGTCAAGGGAACTAACTTACGGTGCAATGTATTTCATTAAAGAAATTAATTAACATAGTTAATTAAGTAACTAATTAATTTATTGACTAATTAATTTACTAACTAATTAATTTTATAATTAATAATTAATTTAGTAGCTAATTATTATTATTAACTATGTTATTAGTTATACATAATTAACTTACATAGTTAATTATAATAATTAGTTAACATAGTTGCAAACTCGGAACTTTTTCATTACGGAAATCAGGATTTTTAACGCAGATGATTTAACATGATGAAATTAAAACGTGATAATTTTTGTAGAGATCTGGTTAAAGGCTTTGGATACATGAGGATTCAAAAATTAACTTTGCTTTGTTAAATAAAATTTACTCACAAGGAAGCAATATCTCGCGTTCTAATGAATACATTTTTAAAAAATTTTGTACCAATCGAAAATAATTTTTTTTCCCTAAAATTAACAATAGTTAAATTTTAGTGAAAATATTTCTTCAAAATGTAACATTACTTAAATTTTTGTGAATATTTTTTTAAAAAGCACATTCTGTTGTGAAAACAATTCAAAGTTACACAATTCTAATTTAGAAAGATTTTAAAAGAAACTTATTAAAATATCTAATTTAACTGGATTTGGTTACCTTATACCAATACACAATCAAAAATTTGAAAGAAAAAAAAAATAAACAATTGCTTACCAATTTAAAAGTCATCATACAAAAATTAATTAAAATAAGCAAAATTATAAATCATAATTCTGAAGACAACGTATGACGTGAAAATTAATTAAACTTCAAATAAATAAATACAAGCTCAAAAAACCGAAATCTTTAATTCTGTCGCGCCATTGAAGATGCATCTATGAAAGTTTCGATAAGTACATCTTAAAATGTACTTATCGAACAAGTTGTTGATAAGAATCTATCACAGAACCGCTGATTTGTTATTTATTATTCTTTTTTTTTTAGCTCTTAATGATCAAATAGAGGGCTTCATGTTAGAAGCTCCAGATTATGAAGATCCTGACATGTTGGATTATGAAATTTCAGCAATGGGTGCCAACCCCATGTTGTCCCTAGTTCATCTTGGAAAGAAGCATCCCAACCCAAAGTAAGAATTCCCATTATTATAAGGCATTGAAGATTGATTTACTGACCAGCATATCAATCGTCATGCAATCTTTAGTAGATTCTCGCTCTTAATAAATGCCAAATTGAGAAATAATCAAAGTAGTTTGCTGTTTTGAAATACCAGGCACTTTGATCTGAGTTATTCACTACCAGAACGATAAGTATGCAGTAAATTCAACATTACCAAGGGTGCACCAAGAGGAGTTTACTGCACTGCAGGCAGAATTTGCTACCACAAATTGAAACGGACACCCCGGGGATGACACCTAGGGTAGAGGAGTTTCACATTCTTCTTCTTTCCACCTCAATCAACGGAAAGACCTTTCGGGCCAACGAATTTATCATGCTCCTTCTATCCCCGTCTATCTGGAAATCTTTGGTTCGTCTTTGCTTGTTAAGCTTTCAACAAAGACTTCCCTGATTCGAAAATCTAACGCACGAACCTAAATTTAATAATAAAAGAATAATAATGCAGCTAATTTACTACTAAATTTAACTCGACCTGGTAACCTAAATTTAGAGCGGTCTGGTGGTAGTGCATTACATTTACTATTAAATTTAATGCGACTTGGTGGCTTAAATTGAGATCAATAGGATGGTAGTGCTTTAATTTTAATAGCAAATTTAATGCACTACAACCAGGCCATTCTAGCCCTATGTTCAAGGTCAAAGCATTGGTCTTTGTTAATTAATTTACAGAAGATCCATTGGAAATAATTTTCTGAAGATATCATGGTATTTGATGATTGAGATACATCAGAAATAAAGTGTGAAATATTCATTTCCATTAAAATGGAATTATATTATTTAATTAGCTTTGTACAAGGGCTGCAGAACACTAGCGCAGCGTGATTCACCACCAGCACACCTTCCGAAGCCAAAACCAAAAAATATGCCTTGTTATCAAATGTTCTCGCATAGCTTCTGAAAAATAGTCAGACAGGTTAGTAAGTAGAGAACGCATGAACGCTGCTACGAAGATTTAATGCTCACTACAATATAATGGAAATTTAACTAAATATAGTAAGTTCGGCCGTTTCATTTTTTGGTACAAAATTAATTTGCAATATTGTTCCTAATTCATAGGTGTGTCGGCGAATGCCCAGTGAAAAAAATAGTTCTGCTTACATTCCGTAGGGGCCTGATGGCCGAATGGCTAGCGCTCTGGCGTTCGGTACCACAGGTATCGGGTTCAAATCCCGACTTTGCCATGGGTGTTTGTAGTGGTTCGGAATCCACTTTAAGCCGTAGGTCCCGATCCTAACAGGATCGTAGAGCGCTGCGGGGCATCGTTACTCCGCGTCCGTGGCTTACCATCAAGTTACACGCGCCCCCTGGGTAATGCAAAGTGAGTAATATCGGTGCAGTCTTTATGGCGAAAGATCACGGTCTATTTGCCAGCTGCATTAGAAGAAAAAAAAACATTCCGTAGTCGACACATAGGTCAGCGAAGGCTTTCAAACAATGCATTCTATTAAGATACGATGGCACGCGGTCATATATTCTTATGTCTTGTTGTTATTGTTATCGTGTCCATGGATTTAAAATAGTATTATTAAAGTTAGATCAAGTCAAAGTCTTCACGATAGCGGCGGCTAGCAACGGCACCGTGTTGGCCTCGATTGGCACCCTACCCAATTGCAAAACATGGGGAGTGAGTGCTGGGCACTCTAGAATGTGCTTAGGCGTTAGGAAAGCGTTGGCGCAATTTCTGCAGGGGATGTATTCCCTGGGAGAATCTTCATCCCTATGTAATGATTAGTTCTGAGTCTGCTAATAACTGATGTCAACTTCTTAGGGCAGTTGAAGTCCGTGATTATTCTTATGTCTTTTTTATATATATATATAAGTTTGATCTATCTTAAAACTTACGAAAATTTTTTTGAATCAGGTAGCATTTGTTTTATTTCATAAAAACAGTCAATACTATCCTATATTGATTGCTGAATGCTTTTAAACAATACCCTCTAACTATTTTACTTGTGGCCACATATTCTTCTTTTTTTTTAAAGATAAATCAAATTTTTTATAAGTTTGATTTATCTTAAAAAGTGACTAAAATCATTCGTGCGTAACGGTTTTTGGTTCGTTTTATAGAATTTTTTTTTTTTTTTTTTTGTTCTAATGCAGCTGGCAAACACTTAGACAGCTTGGTCTTGGATGCCTTAAGGCAAGCGCTGCACAGACGTAATCCCTTTGCATTACCCAGGGGGCGCGTATAACTTGAAGATAAGCCACGGACGCGGAGTAACAATGCCCCCGCAACGCTCTACGATCCTTTAGGACCGGGACCTACTGTTTAAAAGTGGATTCCGAACCACTACAAACATCCATGGCACCGCCGGGACTCGAACTCGAAACCTATGGTACCGAGCGCCAGAGCGCTAGCCACTCGGCCATTCAGGCCCCGTTTTATAGAAATAGAAAACAAAATATAAATTCATAAGTATATAATATTATTTTAGCTGCATCAGATATGAATGATGAATAATTTTTTTCTTTTTTAGAAATAGAAATGTATCACAAAAAGAAAGATTTGCTCTGATAAAATCAGATTTAGATGATATTATAACTCGATTACAAAAGATGCAAGCTCGACTAGAAAAAGGTAACGGAGCTATTTCTTACGAAGACATTGAAAGAGTAAGTTTGTATCATTATTATTCATAAGATATTAAAAAATATATAAAATAAAGTAAAAACACATGTACATTTTCTATACAATATATATCTTTTAAATATCTTTTAGAATCGTAGCATTACAAAATTATAAGTTAAAACCCTATAAAGGGATTTTTAAACGATTATTTAACTATTAAATTTAAAATTGATGAAAAATTCAATAAGAACACAAAATTAAAAGTTGGAATTCGAAAATAATTGACTATATGCTGTTGATTTCGTATTTAGATGTCTAAAATATGCCTGGCTAATCTTTTCAATTTACTCAGATTGTGTTAAAATTAATGTTTTCAAGAAAGTTTAACAAATGTTTTTTTATCTCCAATTGTGCGAAGAAGATCAATGATATTGATAGTTGGTTCGGTTTGTCGCTCTACGGGCATTTTGTCAAACTTTGGGCTAATTAGACGGTGACCTACAGTTTAAAGAAGATTCCGAACTCCTCCCAAACATCCATGCCAACGCCAGGATTCGACCCTGAAGCCGGATTAAACCAACTGTAGTGTTCAATTTGCTTGATTGTTTCGATTTTTAGACGGAAAAATGACTTTGAAAACATTCCACAGTTGTGACACCGTTAGTGGAAAACTCATTCACCAGGGCAAGGTTGTCCAAATTGCAAATTGCAGGGCAAATTGGATGGGAAAAATCGGTGAAACTTTTTTTGATGCCATACCATTTCCCCCTTTTTCAACTATCTTCAATTCATCAACCAGTTCCTTACATTGCCAAAGAAAAGGAAAGGACGCGCATGAGAAAAGTCTAAAAAAATATGGAATAAATCCAAGCCCGATAGCATTCTTAACAAAGTACTAAAGTCGTTAATCATTTCAAAAATTGCTACTGATTCTCTTTTAAGACTTTTAGTTAGCCCTTACCTTCAAAAGACACGTGTATAAATTTGACAGCTGTTGCACTATTAGTATGTGAGTTATAGCATTTTTAGTGTCCATCACGTGTAGTCCACTCGGCTGACTGTCGATTGGACTCCGGTGTGAAATGATGGAGCCATGTTTCATCCATTGTCACATACCGACGCAAAAAATTCATTTATTACCATTGAACAGCTCTAAATACTGCTTAAAATCATCAATTCGTTGTTGTTTCGGGTCGATTGTGAGCTCGCGCGGCACCCACTTTGAACAGAGCTTTCGTATATTCAAATATTCAATGCATATGTCCAGCACGTTCCTTTGATATCTTTAGGGTCTCAGCTATCTCAATCAACTTCACTTTACGGTTATCATTATTTTGTGGACTTTTTTGATGTTGTCGTCGGTAACAGCCTCTTTGGGGCGTCCACTGCGTACATCGTCCTCGGTGCTCATTTCGCCTCATTTAAATTTAGCAAACCAATTTTCTGCTGTTGAATTTCCTGGTGCAAAGTCGAATAATGTTTATCAAGCCAAGCCTTGCTTCAATAGTATTTTTTTTTTTTGCCAAAAGCAATGCTTTTTAACACACAAAATTCTTTTTTATCCATTTTTTTCAAACTAACAAAAGTTGCTTCCCTAAAAATGCTATAACTCACATACGAATAGTGCAACAGCTGTCAAATTTATACACGTGTCTTTTGAAGGTTAGCCTGACTAAAAATCATATGGATTTAATACTAGTAGCGCCATCTATGTGTCAGCCTACGAACTTTTAAACCCACCTGTTATATGCTACATTTCGAAATTTGGTCATGATCGCAAATATTCTAAAACCTAAAAATAATTCTTTCAGCAGAATTAAATAACATATATAGTATCCCGAATATAGCCATTCTTTACCTTTTTGCTCTACTTTTAAAAATTAAATTTTATAAAATATTTGGATTTTTAAAAAATTATTATTCAATAGAGTTTTTGCATACCGTATTTTGGATGTCCGTTGGCGTTTTCTCCCTAGCGCGCATGCTCATAGGAAATATTATTACAGATACGCATGCGCAGTTTCCTGGCATGCGCGCTAAGGAGAAAATTTAACGGACGTCCAAAATACGGTATGCAATAAAGCTATGTTATATAAAATATTGGGGCCTGATAGCCGATAATTAGCACTCGATGCCATATGTGTCGGCTTCGACTCAGGCATGGATGTAGTGGTTTGGAATCCACTTTAAACCGTAGGTCAAGTCTCATATGATTACTACTACTACACCACACCAAATCCCTGTGCCTAGAGTTGAGGTGCCCCATTACAGTTTAGGAATGAAGTGGGTGAGAAGTCTGATTGGGCGACGCTCTACGGTCATGAGACCGAGTCTTATGATGGAGGATTCCACTGGAAAAAGTGAACTCAAACCCCAAAACCTGTGGTACCGAGGGCCAGACAATCGACCATCAGGCCCTGTCTAATATGACTAAAGTCTAATATAAGGCCCGTAAAAGAAAATATCTCCTGGCTTGAAATCTACCATCAGGCAGACGGCCATGGGGCTGTTACGCCAAGAAGAAGATAATTATTTACAGAATTGGTAAACAAATGATGTATTGATCACCACCATAAATGATCTACTGATGAAACTATAATATACCTAATTAGTATTAGTATCATGGAAGTTAATATAATGTTTTAATTTCCAAAGTTTTCTAGAGCTACATTCTTATACATTTTAAAGATTTACGTTCTTAATATATTATTTTTATTTGGTAGTCCATTCAAGGTCTCAAAGATCTGGAACGTTATTTCCGACCAAGCATTTCACAGCTATTAAACAAAATGCGTCAAAGCATGTCTCTTTCTAAGCCGCTACATGCTAGTGGAATACTGAGAATTACAACAATACAACCTTCTATGGAAGTTTTAGCAACTGAAGAGGTCTCACGAAATAAAAACCCCAAAAGTTAAAGCTGTAATTCACGTGAAGCAATTATCATCAGCAACTAGAGCTCCAGTTCATGAGGTAAAGCCTGTTGAAAGTAAAGCTCCAGTTCATGAGGCGAAACCTACTGAAATTAAAATTTCAGTCCATGAGGTGAAACCCACTGAAACTAAAGCTCCAGTTCACGAAATACAACCATCTGCAACTGAAGCTCCAGTTTATTATGACTTGAAGCCCAACCCTACTGAAAGTTCAATCTTTGCACTGCCACCTCCTTCCACTGTGGTTGCAGACGATGGAGATAGAGAAGACGACGAAATGAAGCCTTCATATGCAGAGGGAGTATTCAAAAGCGAAAGCATAAAAGGTAATTAGCAAAATTTATTTTTAGAATTTTCCAACCTGTGGCTTTATTAACCAAATTTTTTGTGACACAAATGGAAAGAGTGCTATATAATATTCTGTATCCGTCACTATTATAGCGGGCACTTTTGACAAGGCATTACAATAACTGCTTTTAAAAATAACTAAATTCAGCAGAAATTATGATAATGAAATTATGCCTTTCATCAATAGTCGATTTCTGCTTGGTTTTCTTTCAATTTTTTTACTTAACACAAATACAGTCGCACAGAGAAAACCAAGAGAAATCGACTGATGAAGGCTATATTCATTATCATACTGCTGGTTTAGTTATTTTAAGCAGTTAATGCTCATCAAAAATTGCCCATAGTCTAGAAGTAATCTATAGCACTTCATTGTGTTAATACGGGTGGAAAATTCTTAAATAGGCACGCTACAATTGCTGTGCACAAACTTTCCCAGTCTCCCACCGCTATGCTTCTCTCCCATCTCCATGTCTCCAGCCCTCGGCAAATTTGGGCTCAAGTGTAAACTGGGCTTCGGTGCAGATGTTGTGTTTCATGGGCTTCGAGCTTTTGATTTGTGGGTTTCATCATGGTTTGAGGCCACAATTTCGGCAGACAAGCACTCATGGCTGGAGCTTTGCCAGCGAGCTTTTATGGTGACTGATGTGCTTTCGTGTTTGGGGTGCAGTCGTGAGGAACTCCTGTTTCTAAAGCTATGGCCAGCAATTCTCGTATTCAAATTAGCCCGGCGGCTTTTAAATAACTGACATTTTTGTTAATAACTTTAATGAGTCAGAAACTCTTGCATTAGATCTTTGAACTGCTGGATAACTACCAAGCAAAAATGGCCTATTAAGAACATAATCTTAAAAATATTCTCAAAATGTAACTCAAGCTTTGAAGTAAAGCTGAATACAATACTGAGCCAGAGTATGTGCTGGTTTCATCAGTAGTGTTTATGGTGGTGATCAATACATCATTTGTTTACCACTTCTGTATCTTCATTGGCATGGCTGACCATTCTGTGCCTGACAAGTATTTCTGCGGAGAGCATATATTAGACTTTAGTCATATTGGCAGGGCACAGTGATGGTGTCTGGCCCTCAGCCACTACAGGTTTTGAGTTGGTCCTGGTTGGAAATCCTCCATCATAAGACGTCTCATAGGCGTGCTTATCCTTTCATTCTAAACATCAATGAGGCACCTCAACTGGAAACACAGCTGGTGTGATTGTGTGGCTGTCATATGAACGGACAAAGTGGTTCCAATGGCTGCAGGCAAAGCCGACACTGGCATCATTATAGCCATCGGCTATCAGAGCTTTAATATTATATAATCCCGAAAGGATTTTTGCATACCGTATTTTTGGACGTCCGTTAAGGTGCTTCTCCTTAGCGCACATGTCGCCAAGGAGCTGCGCATCTCCATCTATAATACCACAAGTAGCCACGCCAAGGCATCAAGCCACCGTGCAAAGCTATTGAGCTGGCAATTTTTAAAAATCCAAATATTTTAGCAAAATTTAATTTTAAAAGTAGGTACTCAGAATATTGCTATTCGGATCTCTATATGACCCTGCTGCTGAGAAAATTAGCGCTGCGGGGTACCAGTATTTGCGATCATATTAGAAGCGATACGCCACCAGGTGAATGGTGACGTGGCGCCCTGTATTAAATCCTATGATGTTGCTTTCAAGATTACGTCTTGACGTGAGCCCATATTCATATGTGAGAGACCTGCTTCCCTTTTCAGAAACAACTTTGTTAGTTTAAATGGATAGAGGCACATGCTTTGCTAATACCAATGGCTCAAGCTAACTGACTAAGCATTATTCAGACTACACCAGGGATCCAACAGCAAAGCACATAAATTTAAACGAGGCAACTGAAGCACCGAGCGATAACGCACGATGAAATTGTTACCAACAAAGGAACACAAAAATGAGCTGTATGCAAGTGAAGTTATTGGTGAATTTCAAAAATATCAAGGAACGTGCTAATAAATGTTGAGTGTTTGAATATGCAATATTGCCGCCACTGGCTCCTGGCGGCTTCCAAGTAGCGGGTGATGATTTTAACGTGTTTAGAAGCTGTTCAATGGTGTAAATCCGGGCCCTGCGCATCGTGTGACTGTGGATGGCGTAATATTCACACCGAGTGTCGACAGTCGGCCGAGTGGTACGTGATGAACTGCTATAGCTCCTATATGGTGCAGCTGTCCATTATACACGTGTCTTTGAAGGTAAGGGCCCCAACAAGAATGTAAAAAGAATCAGTAGCAATTTTGAATGATGCTGTAGGAAATATCTGACTGGACCTGTTTTTAGACGCTTTTCTCATGTCATACCACTGCTTGACAGCTGTAGAGTGTTTTGAAGATTGGTTGAAATGTTATGACATCATGCCATTTTCCCAGCCTTCTACATTTTATTTGTTAAATTTGTGGAGATGTTTTCAGAGATCTCATAAATCGAGCAATCAAGCACAAAAATTGGCATTTGTCAGCACAGAATAGAATACGGCACGTTGTATGATGTTTGGGAAGGAAGTTCGGATGGCTCTTTAAACTGTAGTCACCGCCTGGCCCAGCCCAGAAGACGGCTTCTTCCCGTAGGCAAACCAGGCCAATATCGTGATGTAATTGAGACCAAAAAAACATTTGTTAAACTTTTCTTGAAAACGTCTATTGAACCAGCCAGGCACGAACATCTGCAGCGTGGCAGCATTTTCGGGTTCGAACACGGCAATTTAACGCAATAGTTGAATATCAGTTTAAACCCTTTATCAGAGGTTTTAACTATAATTTTGTAATGCCCGATTCTAAAGATGATAAAGATTATATATTATGAAAAACAACACATGTAATTTTACTTTTATTTGCTAGTATTTTTAATATCTTATGAATGGCCACAGGCTTCTTTCAACCTGATAGCTCGTAAGCCACTGCCCTGCAGTCGGCTACCTCTTTTGCTGTCAGTATAATATCATCTAAATCTATTTTATCAGGGCAATGCTGCTTTTTGTGATACAAAGAAAATTATTCATCATTCATATACGTACGCTAAATGTATTATGCCTTGAATTTATATTTTTGTTTTCTATTTCTATAAAACGAGGCCTGAATGGCGAGTGGCTAGCGCTCTGGCGCTCGGTACCATAGGTTTCGAGTTCGAGTCCCGGCGGTATAGAGTGGTTCGAATCCACTTTAAGGTCCCGGTCACAAGGATCGTAGAGCGTTGCGGGGGCATTGTTACTCCGCGTCCGTGGCTTATCTTCCAGGATTCATACGCCCCCTGGGTAATGCAGAAGTGATTGCATTCTATGCAGCTACTGCTAAGGCATCAATTCTTCCAATCTAAGTGTTTGCCAGCTTGCATTAGAACAAAAATTCTATAAGCTAACCAAGCTAAATTTTACAATCACTTTAAACTTATAAAAAATGATTATCTTTAAAAAAAAAAGAATATATTGACCACAAGTAATGGTCAGAGAACATTGTTTAAGCATTCGGCAATCAATATAGGATAGTGCTATTGACTGTTTTTATAGTAAAGCAAATAGCACTGATTCAAAAAAATTTTCATGGACTAAGATGATCAAACTTATGCTATATATAAAGACATAAATAATCACGGACTGTACTAGAAAGTTGACATCGGGGTGTGCAGACTCCAGGAAGCAATGCCATGGGGATGAACGCTCCCGGGAGGCCATCACGCCAGCTTCCTTACAAGCTACAAGATTGCCTTCCTTCTGTTTTGGTGATGGGTGTCGAGGCGGCAGCTGCGGGCGACTGATCTGAGCTGGCCTCAATCTGGCCTGCGCCATGGACACATTGCTGGCAAGACATAAACCGCGTGCCATAAGCCTGTAATAGGTGCGTTGTTTGAAGGCACCTGTCGACACAGGGTGTTTTTTCTTCCTATGCAGCAACCTGCACCACATACCCAGGGGCAGCTCTTATGCGCTGATGTTACAGACACAGTAACCCACAACCTTCTGTTGGGGATCGGAGACTACACAAGCTTAAGATTCGAACACCCAATCAGGAGACTAAGCCAAATCTACTCATGGTCATGGTATAACGCAACAAGGCCCTGAGTAACAGAGGCTTCATTTTTTCACTCAGGAAACATCATCAAGCACCTCATGAGTCAAGACAATACCAAGTGAAATTTTTGTATAAAAAAATGGGAAACGGCCAGCCACTATGCTAGTTTCCATTATATTAGCCAGTATTAAATAACTCGTAGCGCTATTCATGCGTTGCTCCACTTACTGGCCTGTCGACATTTTGTATGCGCGCTGACTGCTGGGTAACAACGGTTTTGGCACTCGGCGTGTGCGGCAATCCTTGCGCTTAGTGGCTTCCTGGCCTGCAGCTGACAATGAGCACATTCCATTTTAATGGAAATGGTATTTCACATGATGTGCATCCATGTGCAACTCCTTTCAATGGATAATAACTCTGTAAATTAGACCAACAAAAGACAATAGCGACACTTGAACACCAGGGCTTTAGAATATTTTCAGTATGCAGTGCTGGAATTTATGTGCATTCCTGATCTCAATTTAAGCCACCAAGTGCATTAAGTGTGGCTCAAATGTAATGCACTACCTGAACCGCTCACAAGGTACCCAGGTTGCACGAATAGGATTGAAACCCAGTGGCAAATTAACTGCGTGTCATTCTTTTATTATTGGGATTTGGAGTTCGTCATTTCGAATCAGAAGTCTTTGTTGAACACAGACTCCACATGGGCTGAGCATATAGTCCAGTTGGTGAAGAAAGGATGGTAACTCCTCTACTAAATAAACCAGACTGTGTGAAAATTCTGCCTGCGAGCAAGCTCACCTGACGCACGGAGGCATACTTATCGTTTGTAATTGAGCAACAGATTTCAAAACAAAACCCTTGTTTCTTTCTCAATTGTGAAACGAAAATGCAAAATTGCATGACATTGATATGCTGGTGTAAATCAATCTTCAATACTACTATAACCTGGTGCACAGTGCTAACCAGATGACAAATTGGCGGTTAACCGACTACTGTCGCCAATAGCATATCGAGATCTTCAGCTATCTGGAAGCTGCTTTATGAAGCGATCATTAGAAAGAATAATCAGCATTTCTGTGATAGATAACATCAGCAACTTGTTCGATAAGCATTTTTAAGGTATCGAAGGCTGCCAGAGCCATGCTCCAAGCCTGGCATGACAGCCCATTTTTAACCTTCCCCGGCTACAGTTTGCGTCATACGTTATTTCAGAATTACATGAACTACCTGGGGCCACAGCATTTTGAGTAATTTTGTATATTGTGTGCTGGTGTTATACTCTCTTTGATTGTGTATTGTATAAGGTAACCAAATCCCGGGCCAAACCAGATATTTTAATAAGTTTCTAGCTTTAAAAATCTTTCTAAGTAAATTGCCAACTTTAATTGTTTCTGGCACAAAAATACCTTTTAAAAATATTCACAAGCAAACAATCATTTTGAAGAATATTTTCACTAGGGTAACTATTGTTAATTTTAGGGAAAAAAGTTCAGCCTCATTGATACAAATTTTAAATACGTGCGACACCGAATATTTTCACTTATGGTATCTTCAGTAACAAAGCAAAGAGTTAGTACGAGATCCTCAAAGCAGCAGCACCAGATCTCTACAAGTGCGTTAAATCATCTGCGTTAATCTGATTTCCATATGATAGCAACTATGTTAGCTAGTAGTAATTAACTGAAGTTAATTATGTATAACTAGCAACATAGTTAATAATAACCAAATTAATTGACCAAATTAATTAGTTAGTAAATAGTCAATAAATTAATTAGTTACTTAATTAACTATGTTGAGTAACTGTGATAACCGCTCAAGTTGAATTCCTTTGACCCTTTTTAAGTGATACCACTTTGGGGAAGATCTGATGTTCCGAGATATTGAAGTATTCCCTTTCTGGAAAGTACCTATATATGACAAAAAAGATTTAATATCTTAAATATACTATATAAGCTACTGCAGGGATTACATGTACATAGGCCTCAGCGTACGAAAATGAGTAAGTAACACCAACAGAGATCAGGAAATCATAAGAAGGTTCTGCTCATACTGTAACATCTTAGAACGATAAAAGCCTATGCAATCATATGAGTACAAATATTAAAATAATCAACTACTATATATTGCTATAATTAGGAATTTGATACATAAAATAAGTATATTATAAATATTTATTATTTAAATGAAGAAGATGGCCCAGCCTCAAGCATAATAAATCTGCTTTTAATTAATCTTATGGCCATCTGCTGGCATAACCATCTTTTCATCATTGAGTTGACTGGCTTGCACGTGTACTAGGGTATTTAAGTTTAAATTAAATTACGAGGAATCTATGTAATTGCATCAACAGACGTTTTGATATTCAAAAGAACTATATGTTTTGCAATGATCTGGCTTCCGTGGATACACACCATCACGTGAGCGTTAAGAAAAACTGTAATTGTGAGTTCCACAGTCAAGAAAATACTATTCATGGAAATTTTAAGAAAAATGAAAGATGTCTCATATTAAATCTGGCAGGCAAAAAGTGGCACTTCGAGACTTGGCGACCAGTAAGCTGGTGGGGGCGAGACACCAGTCTTGGGCTGGATTAATGTCTCGCCCCTCAGGCCTGTGAAGCAATGAATTAAAAAACATCTTTTGAAGTGCTCCTAGAACACAGACAGATAGGCTCAGCATGTACTACCGGCCCATTAGTGAGGCAGCAAAGTGCCCTGCCTCCTGCTCCCCACAGCACATTATGTGAGCTGTGGCTCTTGGTGCCTTCTTTTGTGTGTGATCACTTATTACAATGGACAGTTTGAAAAATAAGAGAATCTTATGTTCAATACACAGCAACAATGGTAACATTTCTACACTGACAATAACTTCAGAGGCTGAGGTCTGATGAGGATGTTGCTGATCTGCAATCAGGTGATAATCGAGGTCAAGAAGTATGGCTTACTCATACTGGCTGATCTGAACTGGATGAAATCACAAAGCTGAGAAACTCTCTCTGTTAAAAATTTCAGGATTGCTACACAAAATCTTTCTGATCTTCCCTGTTGTAAGGAGAATCATCCCCAAGACGATCATTACAGGCCAAGCTAATGCTTCTATGGTGCGACATTTTAAAGTTCCAGGGTAAATATGATAATGAAGGCGAGGGGTGACACTCCATCTGTCTCTGTATGCGCTCCGCAATGGTTGTCACCGAACTCTTCTTCGCAACTGTGTGACGATGATGATCAAAGACTGTGTTGAAGATGGTGAACACAAGGATTTTTGACACGACAATACAGCCAAAACTGCTGACATTGGCTGTCATCAGCCAGGCAGGATCAGTGCGTCTCCATCTATTTGGAAGACCTTCAACAAGAAAGTAAGAAATCTTTCTCAAGCGCGTTATATCATTACATGACTGCAGTATTTGCTACAAAAAGTTCGGCTTAAGCACGAGACAGCATTCCCTCACTGTTGGGTCTGAGGCCCAGCTAGTTGAGTGACATTAAACACATTTGCACTAATGGCAGTATTGAATTGTCTCGTGTCCCAAAACAGGAGTGTCTTCCTGGGAGTGATCTGTGATCCGTGGAACTGATAATATCTCTATTGTAACCTTTAAATGGCACGATTAAAATTTTAACTTTTCATTTTGAACTACTTTCACCATTGCATCATTCATTTGTGTATAGAACTAAATTATTTATTATTTTTCAGATTTTGTGCTCATATTAAACTTCAATATGTTTCGAGCTGCGAAGCATCTGACTCGTACTTCTCTGACTGTGTGGCTTATTGTTACGCTCAAACTATGTTGTATAATAGAGTATTTGCAGCTGGTAAACAAACTCATTCTATTTAATGAGAATCGGCTTTTTGATCTGGTAGAAAAACAAAAAAAAATATTATTCAATTTGTGTCCTCAAACGAAGCGCAATTTATCAGCTATTTTCGGGCATTTTAGAAGCTGTAGCTTTTAATAAAATTTCAATCATAAGGCGTGAGCGAAGAGATGCGTGAGTGTAAAATGTTTGTATTTATATCAGCCAAAAAATTAGTTGAAGTTTTGTAAATCACAATAAAATCACCAGACAGCACTCATCTAAAACATGCGGCACGCAATGAAAATTTTTAGTGTCGAGCTATTTAGCACCATTGTGTCGTGTCAAGAAGCTTATATTTATAAATTTCATCAGATATTGTAAAAATTTCTTTTGAGTCTTGATTTTGTTGTAGTATGCTAAGCAGTTTTCATTTTGATCATTTTCAACACTTTTAAGCTGTTCCACTGACTGTTCTAATGCAGCTTCGTGCTTCACTATACAGCTATCTTCTTAGCAAGGCTGCAGGTGCTATTCACTGTTGTTACAGAGAACAACGAGGCGGGCGCAGGGAAGCGCTATGCCTCCTGTGAACCGGGGACTATTGTTTAAAGTTCTGGGTGCCACTAGCGCATCCACTGCATGAACAATGATTTTCAGCCAGTCATTCAGGCCCATAACACCAAACCACATCAACGAAAAACACATTTGATATTGATATCGCAAATGTAGCGATTTCAAATATTACAGAAGTGAAAAAATACTCGTGATCAAGCAATTGCAAGAAGCACACATGATACTCCTTAAATAGCAATTTAAACAAATTTTTGAAAATAAGTTCATTATTTTTAATGATAGGTACAATCTCTTGAGCTATTCTGCAATTTATATTTATATTTGTTGTTGTTATTCTTGGGCTTCATGCAAGCTTATCGCGTTTTATATGATAAGAAGGTAAATAAACGTAACGTTGGACATTACTATTGGAGTACTGTATAACTGTAATTGATAACTATTCGACTTTAACTTGATATTGATAACGTGCTGTAGCCAAATTGCGCATAATTATAACATATCTTAATTTTAAAATTATTTTTGATTTTTCGCATCTTTTGATGTTAATTTGAATGTGACACGACACAGCACTTTGTTTTCAGTATTTTCAACATATAGCGTGTATTTACTCTATTTTCATCATTATGAAATTATTTCATAAGCAATATCTACAGAACATTTACTATCAGCGGGAAAAACTAGAAGTAAAATAAGTCCAAATGGGTAAATTATAATTTTGAACTGAAAGGTGATGATTCTTTGAATGCGTTTCATCTGCAGTAATGCGGCTAAAGCTATCGTCTGCTTTAATATCCGACTGTAGCTATTATGCATTCTTAACATTTAAGATAAAAACTTTTATTATCATGAAGGCAAACGTTTTGCTAACGCGAAACCCGTATAATAAATCATATTAAGCAATACA